>LTAE01006786.1:7978-24395 GCA_001647135.1 Pontederia paniculata
CGACTAAGAGAATTGTTCTCCAAATTACCTATCAAGACTTTCTCAAGGTCAAGCTAACTCAGTTCCCCTCTCTATCTAAATCTTAAGTCAAATTCAAGATAGTTGTTACTCGCTCCGGGTCAAGCTCCAGAGGTAGGGGCAAACTCTCACTTATCCCCTAACTCAAAAGGCATAACCTGGACTAAGGTTCCCCCAAACTGCATCATTAACCACTCGGCTCATTGTGTGAAGGTGGCAACACTATAAGGCCATTGTGGACAGTGCGCACTTGAGAAGAACTAAACGAACAACAAGGAAACAAACACAAAACTTTCAATCAAAAATCATAGCGCGAGATCAAGTAGGCGATATTGGAAATGAAACTCAAAACATTTCAGAGTAGATCAGATTGAAACAGAGGTTCCCCCAAGATTTCGGTGATAAGAGTTTAGTCGGACATCCTGTGGCTAATAGTTACAAAATAAGTAATAGTTTGGCCAACATTGCTTCGCCAAAAATTCACTAAGTGAAGAAAATAATAGATCAGCTCCGGCATCTCCTCCTCCCATGCACGTGGTCTTCTTCTTCCTTATATTCTCCTCTATGTCGTCCTCAGACCCCCTCTATTGATTCCCTAAAATCTAGAGGTCCAAGGAATTCAAAATCCACAGAATCTCCAAAATTTTGATCAGGTGAGGGGTAAGCTCCACAATATCCGGGGGGTAACCTCCCCAAAATCCTCGGGAAATTATGAAAGTTACCCTGGTTCCTCAGCTATAACAAAAAGAGAAGGATTTTTCAAATTTCAAATGTTCAAATCGCAAGAATCATGGAAGTCAGTTAAAATCCTCCTCAAATTAGTTCAGAATCCCAAAATCCAAGAATAATGATGTTGAATATTCATAGTGCAAAGAATAGAAATAAATCAACAGAAATTGTTTACAAAAATGGAGCTCGGGGCAAGCTTTTTGGAGGTTGGGTCAAGCTATTTAGGTATAGCCTTTCCTGTCATCAGCGCCAAGTCGCACTCCAATGTCATTTCAATCAATATATACATGATGCATGCTACTTTACACTGAGCACGAATTCGTCATCTAGGTTAGAAATCATTCAATTCGATATAATTGATATTTAAATAAATGATAAAATGGACACAAAACAATGCCTAATACGATTGGTCATAGTCTTTGCTACGGTTTGTAGTGTCATGCTACGGTTGTTTGCATGGTCGGCTATTGTACGTATTCGATTCTTCATGTATCATTCATATATACTATTACCGGATCGTGTAGTTACGACTGCAGTGAGTAGAGCACAATGCTCTTTGCATGATTGGTGTGTGCTACAACATAATAATAAGAGTTACTATGATCATAGTGCTTTCGAGAGATTGTGAACGTAGGATTGTCACTAAGCTTTCAAGCAAGTCATCTAACAATTTGTCACCTTAATGGTACAAGATCATGATCAAACATTAGATACTTCAATACATTATCAATTCTAACATATATGTTCCTAGACTTTTTTGAAGCACAATATGGTTTATTAACAATTAAATTGACATGAAATTCATGTACTCGAATGTGCTTTAAAGAAAAACCTTAAGATCATCACTTAAGACCCCATATAAACCTCATACAATTAAATATTTTCTGTCCACTTATGATCTTAACAATAATGCTAACACCAACTACCTATCATTTGGGTTTTTGCTTTTAGCAATGTCAATTTTCAGCATTGGGTAGATTTGACACCTTCTCAATAAAAAATTCATAAGCTTACCTACACATATCCGAATCATTTCTAAATAGTTCCATTTGAAAGTAAATCCAAGAATCTATATATACCATAAATATCAAGTTATACTTTTGGTCTTTACAATTTAATATTAATTTTGAAATTCAGTCATGATATAATTCATGACATTTTGATAGTGTCTTAGCATGTTAGTTGTAACTTTCACAATGGAATTCAGATTGAGATGGAATCAATTTCTCTATATTTCAAGGCCTATGAATATCCTTATATAATTCTTATTTTTTTGGTTGACAATAACCCATTATAAATGACATCCAATCAAAAGCCACAAAATCTGGACATAACCACAATCATGTTTCTACTTTTAAATGACTCGTAAACATCACTATAGGTTCATGAATCCGTGATGCATAACAATGACTATTTTAATCATCCATTATCAAGTCACTAGGAGAGATTGAAATATCCCATGCATACCTTTCTGATGGGAAAAGCTGAATAAATAGTTGTGGAATTATCGTCTTTCTCTTAGTGCATAAATTTAAATGGGATGATGATAATAATATAAAAGATTAAATCAGTCCAGAGGTACATAGGATTTATGTAAAAAATCTCAAGGTGAGAGAAAAATCAAGGGAGCAAGCAACAAATCTTTCACTATAAAAAGCAGTAAGATACCAAGTTTCTTCTTCGATCAACGTAGAGGTATACAAAAATAAAAGCCTCAAGAATTAATCTTGAATCTTGCAGAATAATCTCTCTAAATAATGGGATTGGTGTCAGAAGGGTCTCACCGAAATATCAGAGATTGATGAGAAGACTATAGAGAATGAGCGCCTGAAGTTTCGCTTAAAACTTATCAAAACTCGTCTTCGAAATGAACCAAAAAACTCTCTTCTCTCTCTCCTCTATTTTTTTTCTCTCTTCTTCTCGGCGGACTTGCGTGAGCAGTGGCGGAGAAATTGTGCACACAAAAAAACTTTTTTTTTCTCTGTAACTTCACCTCAATCTCACAGCTTCAAACATTCATGCATATACAAGTTGATGATGTCATCAACTTGGACTCCAAATAAAATTTCCATTCCCTGTCATTTTGCCTTAAAGCTCATCATCTTCTTTTGTTTTTGGTGTTGCGATCCATTTTTTAAATCTCTAGCAACCCTCCTTCTCTTTTTCCTCCACTTCATTTAATTCATCTCTCCATCCCCAGCTTGAAACCCCTCTTTGATAGAGTAATGGTGAGAGAATCAAAATATAAATGGTTGATCACCCCTTTTATATATTTGTGGGACGAATTCAACAACACAGAGGGCAAAAAGTGGGTGTTCTTTCTCTTATTGTGTGTTTTGGGACCCAATGAATGAGTATTTGGGTGTGATATGGTTACTTGAAGGATCACACTCTAACCGCTTGAAAGAAATTTGTGTATGTATTCTCCTTGTCATTAAGGTTTGTCATCATTATGTTGCATTGCTCTAACATTTAAAATCATCTTATAAAACTTATACTCTAACTTGTGATTTTTTTTTCTTGTGATCAACTTTCAAAATTTACCATAAGAGTTTACATATGCACTTGATCTTCTCAATATGATCGATCAAACTCAAATAATATTTACCACAATTTTTAATCATGCCAATTATACCATTTGGGTTGGAGTGACCATATCCATCATTCTAAGTAAAAGACACCTTTAATCACTATGAGATGGTTTTAAAGTTTGATGAGAAAATCTTTATTTTCACAACATTGGTCATTTCTTCTAAATTATTTTTTCATTCTCATCCTCTACTAAGAATTTGATCATAACAATGAATTCTCATAAAAGTTTGTCTTTACACAATCTAATAAAGATAATAGAAAATCTCTAAAAATGTGCTATATGCAATTTCTCAAGTGCATCCAAGTATTTTAATTATATAATTGGATAATAAGTGTGTGCTCTTAATACATTGACTCCAAAGTCTTTTCAATCCATGGCTGCCAACTTAATCATAAGGAATCATTTTCATTTTGTATAAATAGATGTGTTCTTGTTCATTCAAAGATTTTTCATTATTTCACATTGTGAATCTATTATTTGTATTTAAACAAAACTGTATCTCTTAAATTGAATTGTATATCATAATGGCCATCATTGTACTTTATCATTTAGAGCTAACATTCATGGAATTCAACTTGTCAAGATATTTACTTTTAGTCACTTTCTTTCAATATATTATCCATATGATATGTTAACTCTATACAAAATTTCACAAATATGAACATATCATTCATCGAGCTTTTCAGTTTTCCTATGATTTCACATGGCCACATAACAATTGAAATAATAAATCTTCTCATGTGTGTGTTAATTATGTTTATGCATCATTCTCATTGACACGTTGATCCATAATAAATACAATTGTCCTATCCATGTCAATTCATATCATTTCCCTTATTTTCATAATGACATATATGTCATTGCATTTGTTTGCCATGATAATATCTATGTATCATAAGAATCAATAATAAAACTTCTTCCTTGATTTTCAATAGTCAATGTTAATCAATTGTACTGAAAGATAAAAGATAAAGATAGTGGTTCACAATGTGTGAAAATGAAAATTAAAGATACGAGTAGGGGCTTAGCTTAAGGAAAAAAATAGTAAAATCCCAAGACAATGAAAGAAACAAACTTGTGATCAGTACATCTATTGTAGAGGACTCTCCATCTTGCGCAATGAATAAAATCTCGACCAAAAGACAATTCTTCCCCCAAAAAAAAAGACTCGTTGTAGTAATGTATAACCACTAATGACGATACATGAAAGTACCATATTATTTAAAAGATGAAGAGCTCTCATGAGTTAAAAAGATGAAAAAAAGAAGATAAAAGATTAATTCTAAGAAATCAAGTTAAAAAAGTAAAGAAAGGAATGATATGAAAATAGATACAAAGTAATGAAAGATGCAAAGCCAAAGTATGGAATGCTAAAAGAAAAGTAAAGGAAATAAATATGTTTGAATTGTTATATATTATTGCATCTGAAGTTAGGTTATGATTTGTTTATGAATTCATGTATGTTCTTCTTGTGATATGATGAATGTTAAATGTTTATGATGTTATATATTATACCGATTATGATACAACATTATTTCACTTATTACACCCTTTTTGAAACTTCCATATTGGGATTTAGCTCATAGGAAGTAAAACTTGTCTACATTTGTAATTTTATAGAATGAAGGTAATGAGGGCTAATGATGATGATGGTAGCATGGGTGGCACAGTTGCTGATGCCAACATAAAAAACATTTCACATGACTTGAATAACGAGTATTCATATTTGTTTCAGATTGGATTATTGCCTTTGACATATGACTCTACCCCTTATTATGTTAAGTCTTCCACAATAAAAGTTTTTGACTCGGGAACTTTGCCAATGGGTATACCTTCGCCAAAGATGGATCACTCTCTTCCGCTTATATTTTCATTTGGTTGACTATATAAAGTCAAATGACAAGTCAAAGAATGTAAGTCTACCTGTGTTCTAGGTGTTCTTTTGGGGGTGTTACACCTCAAATATGTATGATATTGTAAAAGTAGAAATCAAACTTGTTGGAGATAGCAGATGGAGACTGATCATCCAATCCCTACTGACGCCGATCCAACTCGGCGCTGAGTTGGAGGGGGGTTGCAGGGGGGTAGCACCCCCCTGCCCGCTAGGCCGGGGGTTCGGGGGCGGAGCCCCCGAGAAAAATTTTTAGGGGTATATATGTATTTTCTCCATTATGTGGGCGGTTGCCCTAGCTCCATCATATATATCTTGTTTTATGGAGCGGTTATGTACTCTGGTGGTTTTGAACATTATCATAGTGAAAAACTCTCTGCGACGGCCGTGGACGTAGGAGATCCATCTCCGAACCACGTAAAATCTGTGTGTGTTTTTTTGAGTTTCTTGTGATCTTTCTATTCTTGTTCTTCGTATTTCCCAACAAAACTATTTTATTCCAGGATTTAATGATGGTGTACCCGGGCACACCATGTACCCTGTCTAACAAGCCGTTAGATCTGAAATCTATGGTAAATCTTATTTAAGATTATTATTTTTTATTTATTTTTTCAACCATAGATTTCAGATCTAACGGCTTGTTAGACATGATACATGGCGTGCCCGGGTACATCATCATTAAATCTTTTATTGCATGTTATCAATAGAATGATATGGAAGATATGCAATCCTAGCTATCATCGATAAAAGCATGAAATTATTTGCACAAGAAGAGTAATATATTTCCATTTGAACCAAATCTTGAAATTTGATTCATAATTTTGTACAATCCATGATTAAAGAATTCTTCATTTTTATTGTCCTCATTCAGGGAACATAATTCGAAATGCCCAACCTGCAATAAAAGCAGCAATAAAAGGATGAATCCAGTAAACATAGAAATGTCCCCATGTGTTGTGTTGATCCCTGATGAACGCCCAGCCAAATGCCTAAGAGCAAGAATTGTAATCAACACAATTGTTTAATTAATGTAAAACTATCAAATTACATGACAGAATAAATTTTTAAAAAGTATAGGAAAAACATACAACATATCTGGATGAACGTTAATTACATTATGCATTATGTTGAATGGTAGTGGAATCTAGTAAGCTTTCACAAATTAAAATAACAATAAGATAAATAGATTATGTTAGTCCATGTTTTACTGTTATAATCATAATGTTTTCTTTTATAAAAGAAGACCCTCATTGCTAATGTTTCTTTGAATTTCTAGTTCCATATTATGTGCAGTTTTATTGAATTTTCATAATTGAAAAAAAAATTTATAAATCTAAATTGGATGAAAATTGATTCACTTAAAAACAATAACTAAAACATCACCAAAAAAAATATAAATTTTATTCTTTGAGTGATTAAGATAAAAACATCAAGTGAGAATAATTATATTTTTTACAAGATGATCTAATGATGTCATTGCATAATTAAAAACACAATTGTTAAAGAGTGAAAGTAGTCGCTTATTTGGTTAGCTTGAAATTTGGCACCAAGTTCTAAATATATGTCGTAAATTTTATCTTAAAGTTTCGTTTACCTTATGCATATTATAAACATCTTCTTCATTATATGTTTAAACTAATTTGCAACCAAGAGAACATAGGTGTAGCGTAGTGGCACACATTTTGACTCGATGATCAAATTCGATTTTCACTATGGAATATACATACATACATACGTACATACGTACATACATACATACATACATACATACATACATAATATATATATATATATATATATATTGTTTACAATTCCTTATATTAGGTCACAGGTGTCACAAACATGCTCCACAAACATCATTTTGCACAAGCATATATTCACTTATTATATTAAGTTAGTACACATATATTTCTTAACATTTGTATTAAGGCTCAATGACCAGTAAAATATTGACATGTGGCATAAGGAAATTACATGTAAATTATTATGAATAAAGTTTCTAAATTATAGATATCTTAATATATATATTTTTAGTTAATATAACTAAGGATGAAATAACTATTTTTAACAAAAAAAAATTATGATTGAACATTCATCTTGAACAATAGCATTTCAAATAGCCATAAAGAAAACGACTCACCACATGCTTACTTTGATATTTTTCTGACCCTCCATATATAACTAGAAAAATATCTAAAAAGTACTAGACTTATCCATTCCATCTCAAAAAATTACTAGAGGCAAAATCCTAGAAGACAAGGCCAGAAAAAATCAGCCTAATCAATCTTTTAAGGTGAGAATGTTAATCCACTTCATCATAATATCTTCCTATGCATTTGTCCTTAAAGAATTATGAGATTTTACATGTTCAATCCTATAGAATTTAGATTTTCATAGCCTTTAAGTTTGATTAAAATTAAGATTTGTAGAAAGTTATGAAATCCATCTTCGTTGATTACTTATCGTGTTCTGATGTAGCTATGGGGTCTTACTATAAATGACTATAAATTAAAGTATAATGTGGTCAATTTCAGTCAAGGTTTGAAATTTATATATTTATATAGACTATATATAGATTAGAATGAAAGTGAGATCATCAAACTAGGGCATGTAATATTGGGAAAATAAAATTTTCATCTTATATAACTTACTATGTCGGAATTCAAAACAAATAAAGAACATAACCTAACTTCTGAACTTATTAGTGAATGTATGTAAGGAGCTAAAATTTAATAGTTTTATTCCAAATATACATGAAGTATAAATTTCAAACCTTTACTCAAATCCCACATATATAGAGAGTAATGAATTTATATCGCATGAATTAACATGTTTATATAGAATAATGAATTATTCTTCTAGTGTCACTCAATATGTCAAGATACGTATTTGGGTGAAATTAGTTAACTTGGTAAACATTACTCACGAATAAATGATACTTACATCCTCATTAAGTATAGTTTCTACCCTAGCAAATAATATAATATTTCTTCTTGTGGTCTAAAAGTTATCAATCATTCTCCAACAATCACCTAATCTGAAAATTATTACAGCACCTAAGCTACTATTGAGATACTATAGTAATTTTAATGGAGTGATTCTGAGTGTTAAATAACTATGTATACCTAAGACCAAAAGGTAATGATTTTTTTATCCAAAAAATTTCAGGGAAAAATTTCATATGATGTTAAAATAATTTTTATTTAAGATACAAACATCAAATATTTTTTGAAATCCTTATGTTTGATCGTCATACTGGTTGAAATATGTCTTTGAAACTACATTCAACATACATGATGCCTTTGGGGCATATTTTAGGAGTCTTTTCCTTTTTTGGGCTGCTTTGTGTGCATGTATTGACCCATGTTTATTGCTTTGTGATATGTATCGACCAATTTTTATTGCTATTTTCTGCTTAACAATATCGACCCATGACTGTCGAGCTCTACATGATCATATTAACCCATGAATTTTATCTTAGGTGTTCATATTAACCATGATATTATATGTGCAATGACATGTGTGAAGTGACCAATGTTTATTGCTTTGTGATATGTATTGACCTATTTTTATTGTTGTGCTCTGCTTAACTACCCATGATTGTCGAGCTCTACGTGATCATATTAACCCATGTTTTTACTATATGTGTTCATATTAACCATGCTATAAAATGTGAAGTGACACGTGTGAAGTTTGATCTTATATATTATCATATATTGTGAATTAGTTTATATCACACAAAAGCTTTTACGAGTCGAAGTTCTTGCTAAAAAAGCATATGTGTTTAACTATAAATGAAATAGCATTTGTATTGTTCCCCTTTATTGTACTCTATTCCACTCTAAGCTTGTGGTTTTCATCACTTTACCCTTTTTTTAATTTTCATATACTTGTATGTTGTCGGATTGAATTGACCCAAGTCCTACTTTTATTACATATAGAAGAAGTCGAGATGCTCGAACACTTTTATATCCCTTGTATTTCATTTATTAAAGCATGCATGTAAAAATGATGTAATAACACTATACTTAAAGTTCGTACAATGTTTTACTTGTTGGAATATTGGTGTAAAATAATGTTTGAGAAAAGATGGATATATATATATATATATATATATATATATGAATGTGGAATAATGTGCATTTGATTAAAGTTTTATGGATAAACTTATAAGTCCTATATGTAATTACAAGTAGTGATAAAATNATATATATATATATATATATATATATGAATGTGGAATAATGTGCATTTGATTAAAGTTTTATGGATAAACTTATAAGTCCTATATGTAATTACAAGTAGTGATAAAATAAGTAAGGTAGGAGGTTTTGCAATTTTCATCATGAGAAACGAGAGTTATAATAATTTGGATTAGAGTTTAATAAGAAGGTTTGTAAGTGATAAAAAAATTGTAACTAATTTTTCTTCTTGTCTTATAATCCTAGAGTAAATGTTTTCCTAATACAAATACTTATGTGATGAAACGAACCTAAAAAAGGCAATATCACTTCTTCAATCTCTAGGTCAGTCAAACATCATACTCAAAGAATGAACATACATTAAGGGTGCTGAAAATGAGAAGGATACAAAAATAATAAATATTTAATATCTTTATTAGTTGATTCTATTGAAATTTAGATTGGAATGACACCAAATTGAAAAGAAAATTAGGTGCTCTACTAGGGATGGAGCTAATATTTTTGGTTCGGTGGGTGCACAATTATTTATAAATTCACAATATAACTTATGAAAAATAAGTAGTTACTTTTAAATTAATATATTTTTTTAATTATAGTGTTCAATAATTTTTCATTATTTGTAATAGATCAAGATAGTTATATTAATTTGACTTTTGCTTTAAATATTAAAACATGAATCACCAATAAAAAAAATACATCCAATACAGTAATTTTGGTTATTGAATTTGAGGATAAAGGGTATGTGGCTCACATATGCAGGATTTATAGCTGGACCGGTGTAGTTGGCGCCCAAGTCAACCAAGAGGACGGTGGGGATGGTGAGAAAGGCGGACTTGTTGAAGTAGCTGCCGACCTCCCTGATGGAGAGCTCCACCAAACAGATGAGGAAGGTGAACACCCCTTCTGCAACTGCTCCTGTGCTCTCCTCCACCTTCAGCACTGGCACGTCCAACTGATTTCTGAAACCCCAAGGCGCCATCGCCCAAATCGCCGAAGCTCCAACTACGCCGCCCACAGCCTATATATATACATATCAACCAATCCAAATTCAAATTCAATTGGTGAACATATATAGTATAACAACAATCGAATTTCAAAGAAACCTGTGCAGGAAAGCGGAGAGACAAGGAGACGAGGTCGTCGTCGCCGGCTCCGGCGGCGTAGAAGGAAGCAGTGACGGTAGGAACGAAGCTGGCGCCGCGGAGGGCGTCGGAGAGGACGTAAAAGATGTAGACGAGGGCGAAGGTGACGGACGTGTAGATGACACGATGCAATACGCCGCCGTCGACCTGGAGGGCGTTCTTGATCGCCTGGGTGATGGCGCTCACGGTGGAGGCACAGAACACCCACAGGAAACTGATGAAGGCGTCCCCCGCGATGACGCTCCACATCCTTCTTCTTCTGATGATCCACACCCTTAACTTCGATCTTAGAAACCTTAGTAATAATAATAATGATGATGATGATATTAGGTAATAGTTGAAGGAGCGAGTGGAGGAGCGCTCACTCGAAAACAATTGAACTGCAACAGCTTATGATGATGGTGGATTGGGTTGTCCAAATAAAATAAATTTTCTTTTCTCCAGTTGTCATTAATTTAATTAATAATATATATATATATATATAATTAATAAGAGGAAGAAGAAGAACAGAGAAAGGAGGAGCATTGACTTCAAGTCGTCTACACTAGTCGGCAAAAAGCTGCAATTTGATTACTCTTCATTTCAATTATTATTGTTATAATAATACACACATAACCGAAGCTTACCAGCTCATGAGGATGCTTGCTGCAGAGCAAAATATATGCGTCACTCTGCTGGTAAAAGGGTGCGCGATCGCTAGGAAATTTCTGAAACAATTATAACAAGGATGTCCAACCAAACCACATATAATATGGAGGATTTTAATGGTCTGCAACTAATGTGGACCGTCAAATGCAAAAAATATATGACGTTGACAAAGAATAAATTAAGCAGAGTCGCAATTGAATTTGTACTGCCATTTTACTAGCTAGTAATTTGCATCGTCAAAGGAGTAAAATATATATGTTTAATGACTTTAAGAATTGAGCACTCGTAAGAGTTATTTACTGTGTAATGTCACCAAAAGAACATCAACCATACGGCAAAACGTGCTCCTAAAAATGCTATGATAAGTATGCAATATTTTGACTATGCATTTGGCTATTTGATAAGTCAAATAATATGTAAAATAATATAAAACTTTATCATAAAATTCAAAAATCTCACATCATTCTAAAATGTCTCCAAACATACTAGGTGATAATCATTACAACTCGATAAAACATAAAATAAAAGAGACATATAAATTAAGGATTATAATTATGTGCAAGTTGCATTCGTCACAAGTATCAATCGCTGCACATACTATCGGCTAGCACACCTTTATAGATCAACTACCTGCAATACAAGAATGTAATTATCCCATGAGCTATGAGTCCAATATGTAAAACACTTTTTATGATATAATAAAGCATAAAAATAAGTTTAGACAATATAACCAATAATGATTGAGAATCATGAATTATCAATACAATGCAATGTACTCTCTTATCACATATCAATGCTCTACTTTCTTTCTATACAATACCATGGTTCAATGTTCTGATTCCTTTCTATACAATGCTATGATTCAATGCAATACTTAGTTTCATGTAAGTAATATTTTTATCGTTGGCTTATCTCATTAATAATTTTGAGATGACTTTATATTGACTTATGAGCTCTTTGGAGATTCGCAAATACAATGATCAATGGTGGTGCACAAATTACGATAGGGGTTCATAAGGGGGAAGATGGTCGAGAATCTTCTTCATTGCACAATGGGGAGCAAATTGTACAATAAGAACTAAATATCTTCGTTGCAGCTAAACTGATTACCTTAAGATGACTTACCAATAGCTCCCAACAATGCAATGGTCACTTCAACTTTTATTTAGTGATATGGTTGAACCCTCATCTTTTCACATTATTAGTCCTTATCATAACATGAAATTCAGAAATAATTCATCATCTAGGATTTACAAGAAAATAGGTGAAAATATATCATAATCGCCTTTTCAACATGGACCATGTCAGATCCGAACATGGATCGTGTTCGGCAATGTAATTCATCTAGGCATATATTGTCAAGTCTTGTTTATCGACATAGATCATATTAGGGTTTGACACGAACCATGTACCACACAAATTGTAAACATTTATTTAGAAGCATAGGGAATGTTCCTAGGTCACGTCGAGGATATATCTTTTCGATGTGAATAATGTCCTAACTAATATCCAATTATTTAATTAAGATAACCTAAAACACGATCTTGGAATTTGAGATGCCATGTTCGGTATCACCTAGGTCGCATTACACGATCGATGTCGTCCTAGGGTTTTGTCACTATAAATGCAAGCTATGTCCGAGGGGAACACAGCCTATGTCTGACCGCTCAGTTGTGACTTCTTTGTCTTTTATTGAATTAAATCTAAGTTTCCATATAGAAATTATCATACAGTCATATCAGAATCACACTAGCATCTAGAAGGTTTAATAGAGATCCATATGCCATATTCATAATAATAAACTATTCAGATTTAGGGTGAAAAAACTAGCATGCAATTATCTATCAAGAAAACATATCTAAAAGGGATCTGCCTAGCATGCAATTACATGTGGCCTCTCTTCAGTTATAAAATCATCCTCAATTTTTTTTTCTCCTAGAAGAGTATTTCCAATCAAGATACAATCCTCCACCTAAAATATGATCATAATGTCCAATTTAGATAGCATCTTTTCAAAGTTAATGAAAAAGAAATTCTCTCCCACTAGTCTCCACATAATTTAAATACCTAAACTCAATTGAACTTGATTTTCGCATTGATAAATACAATTTAAAATTTAATACTCAATTCAAAATTAAAATTTTACGTAATCCACACATTCGATGTTTTTTTCAATGATACTTTTATTATTGGGATTATCTCTCTTTAATATTGGCAATAACATTTTTTTTAACACATATCCGAATTCAATTTCATTAAAATCCATTGGATTAATTGACTCCCACATAACATTGGCTCATTGAATGATTTTTCATCAACCAATCTTTTCCTCTTCATTCATTGGCTTGTGATGGCAAAATGTCAATTTGTATTCTCAATCGAGGATTGGAAAGCATCCCACTTTGATCACTCTTTCAATGAACTTTTTAACTGACATGCCATGTATTACAAATTTGATGGCTTAGGTTAAGCTCTAAATCGATGACCGAAGGTGTACAACTCTAATCAATCTTTCGATGATCTTTCAACCAACACACTGATAAATGACTCAATTTAGCCTCTTGAATTAGGGATCAATAGGTCAATCCAATTGCCCTCTTGATGAGCTTTCTACTAATCCATCTGAAATGTCTAAATTGATGGAGTGTGAAAAAAACCTTATTGATTGCCTCCACAGAGTTATTTACTTGGCTATTCTCATTTGCATTACTCTCCACAAAGCTCTTTACTTGGTCATCCTTTAAATAATTTTCCATGACATCCTCCACAAAATCCTCCATATACCAAGGTCGACAAAATCATGAGTTAACTCATGAAGTTGGATGATTTTATGACCTTACCAAGGAAAAACGAGTTAAATCACATGTAAACTTGTTTTTCTATCATGTATTTTCTCATAGAATTGATTGGAGTGTCCACTTTTTTTTGCTTGACCACATGATTCCCTTATTTGAAATCCTATTCCAAGTGACCACATCTTCTTACAATAATTGTACCTGCATTTGCTGTTTTTGATGCTGCTTGCATTCGTTGCTTCTTCTTCTACCAATCGTGTTCGTTGCTGTTGCAGATGCTCACATTCACCACCACTTTCTGCAGTTGCTCACTTTCATTGTCGCCGCCATTGCTGATCATGTTTGCCATCTCTTGCTGTTAACATTAGTTATCACCGTCTCTGCTGCTCCTCGTGTTCGTTGTAACTGCTCTTGTTAGTCACTACCATTGTCCAATCGTTGTTTGTTGTCATCGAGCATCCATACATTGCTGACACTACTAAATATGATTTTCTTATATCTTTACCTCCACTTTAATGTTAGCCTCTCGGTCCTTCTTGCTCATGCCATGAGCAGAAGAGAAACTCCTTTTATATTTAGTTCCTCTTTTGTTTACAAACAAAAAAAAAGGTCATCGATGTTGTCTCAGGTGAGGGTAGCAATTTATTTCCACTAATATTTAGTAGGTTTGCTTGGCTAGAAGATCACCAATTGTTATTTTGTTATTTATCATTATTAATGAGATACAATCATTAGAAGCTTGCTTATTTTGTATAAAGTTTAAATATATTGACATTTTAATGCCTCTTTTTATTTCTATATTATTTAATGGGTTTAAAATTTGATAGAATCATTTGTTCTTTGTTATAAACCTACATTTTACGTATTTACTCATCCTTTTCATGTCGAATACGATTTATGACTTCGAAAATCGTGCTCCATATGATACATCTTGTTATTGTGTTACTCTTGTACCTAACACATCTTTGCTTATTTTGATGGTCCATTGTAGGACAGATGACTCATGTTTGGTAGATTTGGAGATGCCATCCTTCAAGGTGATCTTGATTCTCCAACCTCTTTACTAGCAAAGTCAGAACTTGTGGATGTTCTTGTTATTGATTAAATAGTTTTAGAAATCAATTGTTAAGCCATTAATTGTTCTTGAGAAAGTTGATCCTATGCACTTCTTTGCCCTGATATTACTATTTCACGTTCTCGAATAGTTACTTCACAAAATGAGGAATATATGTGCACACCTCCTTATTATGACATTGATGGTTCTAGTGTGGAGAGTTACTTGTTTATCAAGTAATAATGAAGATTTCTAAGTTAAAACATTGGCCTCATTGATGCATGTCAATTCTAACATGTTTTATGTGACAAGTTTAGTTTATTTTTTGTAAATTTTGTCCATGACATGCATATTTTATTTATTTTTTAGGTTATTTTATAAGAGTCAGTATCTAACCAAATTCTTGTGTTCTTTAACAAGATTTCATAGGAAAGGCGGACAGAAACAACACGGATTGTTGAGGGGTGATTTTTGCAAAGAAAAGTTTAAAGACAAATTTTGTCACGGCCATGATGCACATCGTCATGACCGTGACCGCAAATTAAAGAGAACACCAAATTATTCATGATTGTGATAGGCAATGTCACAGTTGTGGCCGCAAGGAGGAGATTCAAGCGCCAAATTAATCACAGTCGTGAAAGTCAGTTCACAACCGTGGCCGCAAGCACCACAATTTACAGACCAATTGCTCACGGGCGTGAAGGCAAGCCACGACCGTGGCCGCAAGCAAGGTATTAATTAAAGGGCAATATCACGAACGTGAAAGGAGACCAACTTGAAGATTTATGACCGTTAAATCTACTTCATGGGTCGTGAAGAATTCGAAAGAAGAGTGCACAATTACGCTCATGACTATGAAATTCAGTTCATGAGCCGTGACAATTTTCCCCATATCTCTTCGCTCTCGATCGTGGCCGTGAAACACCCTGTCATGGCCGTGACACTCAAATCAGGAAAATTGTGTTTTATCCCAATTTTGTTTCACATCTTAGGTAAAATTCAATTTTTTACCCTTGAAATTGACGGTTTTAACCAAACTTTATCATGGAGAAGAGTTGGAGATGAAGCCTAATTCCAGAACATCCTAATTTCTCTTCTCCTTTATAAATAAGGCCAAAAACCCTTATTCGAGAAGGTTGGATGCGCCAGAGAGAAAAAAATTGGATTCTCTCTCCTGGTGCCTCATGCGAAAAATGCTAACGTGCAAATTCAATGCTAGCAAGTGCACTAGTCGTTCAAGTAATAAAGTGTAAAGAGTAAGGATGTCGAACCCAAGAGGACTAATGTACCTAACCTTATCTAACTCCAAAAGTAATAGATAAAAGATTTAATTTCAGTTTTGATT
>LTAE01006787.1:0-24383 GCA_001647135.1 Pontederia paniculata
TTCTGAAAACATGTTCATAATGCTCTCTTATTTTTTAGTTTAGTGCAAGCAAAAATTAGCTTGGGGGCAAGCAAATAGACAGATTCAGGTTTCAGGGTCAAGTTCAGAAGTTAGGCGTTTGACTATTCAGATAAATTTTTAAGGGCAAAGAATGTACATGAAGATGGTAATAATGCCCAAAAAATATATATAAATGGTACGAAAATAAAGGAGTATAGACTGTACCATTGGCTCCCCCAAACTTAAATCCAACACTGTCCTAGTGTTGATTCAAGATGGGAGCGGTTGCTGGGGTTTAGATGTTGGGGAGTGGGGTGCAAGGAGCTGGTGATGCTGCTCCCAGATGTTGTTCAAGACTCCAGAGTGTTGCCGACTTTGCGTTCGGGCTTGATGGGCCGCAGGAGAATGTGGGTTGTTGACCTGGAAAAAGGTTACGGGTTGAGGTCGTATGAAGGGTTTGGTCTCACACTAGGTGCTTTGGTTAACCCTGGAACTTTGAATAGGATGGGTCAAACTAAACAAGTTGGCTGCTTTATTCCTGTGAAAACAAAATTGAGTTAAGTAAAAAAAACTCTGGGTTGCCTCCGAGAAAGAGCCTTGTTTAAAGTCTTTGGCTAGACTTTCTTCCTCCATGTTCAGTCAGGTGGGGGTTGAAGTTTGAGCTCTTCTAATGGATCTTTGGTTGACCCCATAAGATAAGCCTTGATATCTTTCTTGACTGCCTCCTGAAGTGCCCTCTTAGTACTTGAAGAGTTTAGCAGTTCTCTTGGGTCCAAGCTTTCTACTAAGTAGGGTGTCACATGTGGGACATCATCTTCTTGTACCGAGTCGAGAAGCTTCGTGAACAGGGTCACCGTCTCGTGGAGATCTATCTTCCTCTTTCTTGAAAGTATGTCCTTTAGGAACTTGGAGTAGGATGGCATCTCTTGTATTGCCTCAACAAGAGGGATGTTGATGTGCAATTTCTTGAGTACCTCCATGAATCTGGCGAATTGTTGTCGGTTTTAGTCTTCATTAACCTTTGGGGGAAGGGTACAAATCTCATGTCGACTAGAGCTTCTGAGGTAGGTGGGCTTGTTTTAGAGGTAGGGGGGCTTGGTTTTGAGTTGTCTTGTGGAGGTTCAACCGGCTTGGAGTTAGGCTCTGGATTATCTTTGAGGACTTGTTTCGGATGAGGATTCTCCTTGGAGTTGGCTTCTAGCTCAGCTCTTGGCCCAACATCTCGGGGGCTTGCTTCAGTTGTTTCAGGCGAGGCTTGCTTCATTACGGGTTCTTCTAGTTGCTTACCACACTAGAGGGATACAACGTGACAATGTTCTTGGGGGTTGACCTCAAGTTGTCCCGGGAATGTCCCAGGTGGTCTGGTGGTTGAACTCGCTTGTTGTGCAATTTAATTTTCTAGAATCTTGTTATGGACAGCAAGCATGTCAATCTTGGTACAAATTTGCCTCAAGCTTCATTTTGTTGTTTCATTGCTTCGCTTTGTAGCTTCAGGAAACCTTCCATCATTGTTTCAAGGCTTGACTTTGCTTGAGGTGGGGGTAAAGCTAGATAGGAAGGGGGTGCAAGTAAGGTCTGTTGTTGCTGATTGTTATGAGGTGGGTACTGATATTGTTGGAAGTTTTGATCTGGAGGCCTTTGGTAGTTTTGGCTCTTATATGACAGGTTGGGATGGGATATGATCCAAGGTGGACCTTGATTTTGGTATTGTCCCACGACTGGATTTTGGCTATATGGTGCCACGGCGTTCACCAGTTCGTCTTGGGGCTCTTTGATTTGTAGTTGATAGCTTGACATTGAGTGGCTACATGTTCGATCATCCAACACTGCTCGCACCAAACAAAAGGTGGAGCAGACTGGTTCGGAGTTGTTTCTGCTTCATATATCTTGGAGCTTGTGGGGGTGGGGTCAACCTTCTTCTCTAGAGTCTTCTGGAATAGGTTGACGAGGCCTTCTATTTGAGAAGAGAGTTGATTTATCTTGGCAGGTTTGGCGGAAGCACTTTGCTCTTCAGGTCTCCTCCTATTAACCCGATCTTCAGGCCACTCTCGGTGGGTTTTCATAACCCTCTCGATTAGTTGGTTGGCTTCATCTGTGTTTTGGGACATAAATCTGCCCCCAACTGTAGAGTCGAGGGTAGACTTGCTCTCAGGTGTTAGCCCACCGTAGATGGTTTGGACCGTCATCCATTTGTGGAAGCCATGGTGAGGGAACCGCTTATGTAGTTTCTTGAACCTCTCCCATGCTTCGTAGAGAGATTCATTGTGCCATTGGATGAATGAGGTGATCTGGTTCCTCATTTGCACGATCTTCCCTGGGGGTAGAATCTGGTCATGAAGGCTGTGATGAGCTCGTCCCATGTTCTTACTGCATCCTCCTCCAATGAGTGCAGCCAGTCCTTGGCTCTATCCCAAAGATAGAATGGGAATAGGTGAAGTCTGACCGCGTCATCGGTGAGTCCATCACACTTGAAAGTATCGTAGATTTTGATGAAGTTGATCAAGTGTTGGTTGAGATCTTCATGGGCAAGCCACCAAACTGGTTCTGCCCCAGGTAACCCAATATGGTTGGGTTCAACTGGAACTTGTTGGCGTTCACCTCTGGCGTTGTTATTCCGGAGTTCAGGCCTACAACCGTAGCTCTGCAGAATTCTTCAAGCGCTCGAGCTGCATCAGGGTTGGCCGCAATGTGTGGGTTAACTTGATTAGCTTGGCCCCCAACTGGATTAGGTCGACCCGCAATCGAATTAGGTTGGGCCATCTCGGTGTTGTTTTCTAAAGTTCGGGCTTGGAGTTTTCGGAGTCTTTGCTCTCGCCTTCTTCTCCTGAAGTTTCTCTCGATCTCAGGATCAAACTCAAAAATCTCTTTTCTTCAGAGTTGGCTCTTAGCATGCACCTCTCAAACAGAGGTTATGGTTGGGCAGCAGACCAAAGGTCGAAATAAAAGAAAAATTGAAACAAAGAAATCGGAAAATTATAAACAAGGTGTGAAATATAAACAATGTAAATAAGACTAGAAATCAGAATAGCAAGGCTAAAGGCACGAAAAATCAAAAGTCTTCCAGGCAACGACGCCAAAAACTTGATGCGAAGTGTGGGGTAGAATAGAAAATGACCACATGTTAGGGCGTAAACCAGGATCAATCTTCTTTGAAAAATTTCCTTCACTTCAAATTTTAATATTTGTAAACCTAGCACACTCCTATCACCGCAAGTATACGGCAATCGTCGAGTACTTCAGGTATCGATCCACAGGGAAACTTCATTTTCACGCTTTTATTCCACTTTTCCTCAAACAAGTTCTCGCGGTTGGGGGTTTGACACTTAGGGGTCCAAGCCCTAACTGGAATAGGTGAGGGATAATCAACATAAATAATATTTTTAGGTTTTTAAAATAAGANAATCGTCGAGTACTTCAGGTATCGATCCACAGGGAAACTTCATTTTCACGCTTTTATTCCACTTTTCCTCAAACAAGTTCTCGCGGTTGGGGGTTTGACACTTAGGGGTCCAAGCCCTAACTGGAATAGGTGAGGGATAATCAACATAAATAATATTTTTAGGTTTTTAAAATAAGAATTACAGAAATTAAAAGAAAGATAATTCTAATGAGGAGAGGACATCAGAACCCTAGGTTCACCTCTGAATCACACCCATCTACTCTTTGACATGAAACTATGTAAAGTCGCCCAGGCCCTTACACCACGGGTCAAGGCAACTTCGTTCTCGTGGTGATTGCTCTACCTTTCACCTTTCCACTCTCGCAGTGGAGGCTCAAGGCTCGACCAAATATAATATGGCCATAGTCACACACTCTCTCTAGGAGGAGAGCTCACCATCTTAAATCTCGTTTAAAGGTTATAAATCTTGACTCCCAAGTTCCAGAGGGGTACCGCCTCTCAGCATGCACTGACCTCTTTTCCAAGGGGGACCTAAAGGTTTAGTCAGAGAGTTTCTCAGGTTGGAGCATCGCCCTGCTCTCGTAGAGGTAACCTGATCAATAAGCCCCCACTCTCGTGGTGTATGCTCACGAGGCCGACCAAGGTAATTGTTCTCCAAGTTACCTATCAAGTCTCTCTCCAGGTCAAGGCAGCTTAGTTCCCCTCTTTATCTAAATCTTAAGTCAAATTCAAGATTATTGTTGTTCGCTCCGGATGAAGCTCCAGATTTAGGGGCAAACTGTCACCTATCCTCTAACTCAGAAGGCATAACCTGGACTGAGGTTCCCCGAAAATTCATCACTAACCTCTCGGCTCATTGTGTGAAGATGGCAACACTATAAGGCCCATGTGGACAATGCGCACTTGGGAAGAACCAAATGAACAACAAGACAACAAACACAAAACATTCAATCAAAAATTATAGCGCGAGATCAAGTAGGCGATATAGGAGATGAAAACTAAAATAGATCAAATTGAAACAGAGGTTCCCCCAGGATTCCGGCGATAGGAGTCTAGCCAGACATCCTGGGGCTAACAGTTAAATTGTTTAGCCAACATGGCTCGCCGTAAAGTAAAATAAGTGCAGAAAATAGATCAGCTCCAGTGTGTCCTCCCCCCTCGCGCACGTCGTCTTCTTCTTCCTTATATCCTCCTCTGTGTCATCCTCAGATCCCCTCTATTGATTCCCCAAAATATGGAGGTCAAAGGAATTCGAAATCTCCAGAATCTCCAAAATCTCGGTTCGGTGAGGGGTAAGCTCCGCAATATCCGGGGGGTAACCTCCGCAAAATCCGGTGGCAGTTATGGAAGTTCCCCTAGTTCCTCAATTGTAACAAAAAGAGAAGAATTTTCAAATTTCAAATGTTCAATTAGCATAAATCATGAAAATTAGTTAAAATCCTCATCAAATCAGTCCATAATCCCGGAATCCAAATATAATAATGTTGAATATTCAGAAAGTGGAAAATGGAAATAAATCAACATAAATTCTTTACAAAAATGGAGCTCGGGGTAAACTTTTCGGAGGTTGGGTCAAGCAATTTAGGTATACCTTTTCTTGTCATCAATAAGCCTGGGGCGGGATTAGTGATGTTGATGATAGCGAAGGGTGGTGGCTCTAGTTAAACAACAGAGGCGATAAGGGAGTCATCATTTGCTTCAAGGGCATACATTACCAAACTATTGGAGGCACCCTCACGTTACCATATGTGATACTTTAGTTATGAAGAGAGTTAAGCAGAAGTTCTTGTACATACTACAAGGGACACCAATAAGCAGTTTGTTCATCAATATCAGAATTTGAAGCATTTAAAGTTGTGACAATGTGGTTTGGACATATAAGCCAGAAATGGATGGACAACTTTAGTAAGCGTGATCTTCTAAATGGTCGAAAGATATATGAAAACAACTTTTACAAGCATTGCGTCTTCAACAAACAACGACGACTTCAGTTTTGTAAAGCAATGTATAAAACAAAGGTTATACTCGACTATATTCATGTGACTATTGGGGTCCTTCTCATGTTCATCTTTTGGAGGTTCTAGATACTTCTTGTTTGTGATTGATGATTACTAAAGGATGACATGAGTATTCATGATGAAGCAAAAGAGTAAGTCATTTGAAGTCTTTAAACATTGGAAGGCTCTACTGGAGAATGAAATGTCAAAGAAAGTAAAGTGCCTTTATACTAACAATGGCTTAAAATTATATTCGCTTGAGTTTGATCAATTCAACTTTAGCATTGCAAGACGTCGCACCGTTAGATAAACGCTACAACATAATGAATAAAACACTTCTGGAGAGAGCACAATGCATATTCTTGAATCATGGTCTTAACAAAATGTTATGACTGAGTACAATATGTCACTTGATGAATTATAGTCCTTTTGCATTTCATCTAAAAACTTTTACTAAGGTATGGTGTGAAAATCCTATTGATTAAATATTGTAAATTTTTTTCGGTTGCCCTACTTATTATTATGTCAGCAAAGGAATCTAGATCCATGGGCTAATGGAGGAATGTTTGTGGGATATGACCCAAGTTTAAAGGGTTACAAAATCAAGGAATAAGGTCATCCATAGTAAAAATATATCTTTTAATGAAGCTTCAATGCTTCACTCAAAGGTGAATGTTATTGATTCAATAGTGAAAGTGTCAGATAACTCCAATTAGATATGACGTAGAAGTATCACATCAAATTCAATGGTAAGCGCATATAGAACTAAAGAACAATATGAAGAGCAACTAAAAGATGTGACGTCAATTGTTATTGGGTGTCCTCACAAATAGGTAGGCCCTCCTAAGAAATATTGCTATGAAGACAAGGTTGCATGTATATTTCAGGTGGCCCAAGAGGTAGAGTCCTTCGATCCATCTAACTATAAGGATGTCATCACATGTGCAGACTATGAACAGTGGATTGCGATGATGAGTGAAGAGATGAAGCCTCTTCACAAGAATCAAACTTGGAAACTAGACAAGCTACCAAAACGTCTAGTTGTTGAGGGATTCTTCAAGAAGAAGCTTAGAATACCTAAACTTAAAGTCATCAAACTCAAAGCACGTCTAGTTGTTGAGGGAGTGGACTATAACGAGATCTTCTCGCTATTATCAAATACACTTTCATTTGAGTGTTATTTGCTCTTTTAGCACATCAAAATTTGGAACTTGAATAGTTAGATGTGAAGATCACCTTCTTGTATGGAGAACTTAAATTAGTCATCCTTATGAGCTAGCCAAAGAAATTTTCCATTCGGGATAAGTAAGTCCAAAGTGTGCTGATTAATAAGTCTTTATATGGATTAAAGTAATCATTCAAACAATGGTACAAGAATTTTGACAGTTCATGATTCGTAAAGGGTTTCAACAGTTGTCTCTAATACCACTTTATTATCTTGCAAAAAATTTGTGAGAGATGAAATTACACAAAAGATAACACCAGAGATTTAATGAAGTTTACGCCTAACTTAGCTACATCCTCTAACATAAATAGATAAATTTTTGTTAGAGTTTGATTGGAGTGAGAATCTAGAACATATTTGTTTAGAATTTTATTTTTCTATACTAATTAAAAATTTATTTGACTTTGAAATTTGAGATTTCTTAAATGATGTAGGAGTCCGAGATTTCAGAGACCATAAATAACATAAAGATGTAACCTTAATTGTAGCCCCACATCTATAATCCCCAAATGTTTCTCCTAAGACGTGCAAACTGCCCATCTAGAATTCAAAGGAAAGTCTTGGGGTTCCTTGATGACGCTCCTTACTAGAAGTTCGAGGGATATTCTTTCTATAATTATTTCATTTTGAATAAATATTCTTTCTATAATTACTTCTTTCTATATTCTTAGCCTAGCTAGAGACGAACCTTGTTAAATCTTGATGTCCTCTTCTGCGTGTCATTTCTTTCTCTCACATAATTTTCAAAACAAATTAGTATTAGAGCAATGAGTCTTCATACCATCTGTATGCATGGCATAAGTTTAATCTTTCATATATAGGGGCAATATAAATTTATCGTAAGAATTAAAAGAGGCTTTATTTGGTATTCAGAAGAGGTCAAGACAGTCAAAAAACAAAGGAAAAAAGCGGGATAAAATGTTATAGAAAAGATAAAATTTTCAAATGCTTCCAACAAAGTTTGAACTAGAATTATTTCTAGTAGCAACCAATATCATCCGAATAATATAACAACGAATACCACCATCGACCACTCGAGTAATTGAAATTTGATACCTCTCCAATCACTGTGCAAAGATTAAATAACGGGCGTGTTCTTTTTTTTTCTTGCTAACTCCAAGATAATAAATAGGTCTCTAGTAGCTGAAAGGTCTCGTACTGCCTACAGTTCAATACTGCTTACTTAAATACAGATGCAACAAGGCGGACTATGCCATAACATGTAAAACATAGTAATAGGAGAATTCATTTCGTTGGCAAACTTAAAATCTTTTACTTACATCCACCAGTGACATCAATCTCCATCAGCTAACACTGCTCCTAGAAGCTTGGAGCACCCGGAATGGTTACCCACAACAGCTGCAGTTCAACTTCACCACTTACCACATTTCTGAGCCTGAGAACAACATCCTGAGCGACCATGCCACCTTTGAAAAAGATGTTGCTTTCACCTGCTAAGCAGTTCTGCCGGTTGGGTTTCACGGTTGTAATTATAGTGCCATCGGGAATTCCTTCCAAGTTCATTTTGACCACATCTAGAAATGGTTGGATATCAAGTTCTGCGTCACCTAACTTATCATCTTGGCTAAATGTGTCCTTGTCGAAGACTTCCTACACACTTACATCATGTTATCAGTGAAAGTGGTAGTGACAATATAAGCAAGCAGAATTGTCAAGTAAAGTAATTCAACTACGTAGAATGGCAGAAAATGTAAACAAGTAGGATGCAGCACAATGGTTCCACTGCTTAGCCCTCAAATGAATATGAGCTATATAACCTAGACATGTTAGATTCGAAATTTGGTTTTTACCTTGAGAAAGAAAAGCTTTTATTCGGCTGAGATTCGCCTTCAGAAGTTTTACTGAAGATTATACAGACGGACATCTAATGAAAATCCAAGTGGGAGCAGGTGATGTAATAAGATCATCAGCTCCATTGCATAAGAGAATGCATCACTAGAGAGGCAATTTGGATGTGTGCAATGCACACAGAGCATAAGACGACGCATCACTAGAGAGGCATGTAAGCACATGTATGGATTGGATAGCCAGGATGACTTCCCATCTTAGATGAGTTCAGAATATTTTGCTCCTCCAATGGGGGTCAATACCTTGTTGATTTATGATTTGGCAGGGGTTTCTGTACTCCATATTTGTATTGTTTAAATAACAAAAACCCCTCATTCTACAGAGTAAAAAACTCAGTTTTCAAGAACAAAAACAACTTTTAGGCTTCCTGATCGCATGACATCAACCTGTTTTAACTCACTGATCATTTTAGGAACAAACTCACTGATCGTAAGGCAACAATATCTACATATAGAACCATTGGTCTATTGTCACGAGCTTACCTTTCAGAAAATTAGGCATGGGTCTTCGCATTAATATAATTAACACGGTCTCATATTGTTGCATGAAAAGATTTTAGCCATAGGAATGTGAGTGAATACCAGTTATTAAGAATACACATAGATACGCATTTAAATTTTACTATATTTACAAGAAAGCTTTGTAACGGCATGACTTACAAGCTTCATCACATGAATAGGGAAAGAAACACAGAGAGTCAAATCTTCGTTCCATTCTGGATTACAATTGTTCTTCTTGGTGCTGGTCCTCAATTTCTATGAGATAAGTAAACCAAATGAACAAAAAAGAAATTAAATGGAAGATTGTATAGTGAATATCTAATCCGAAAATTCATTGCCAAGCAATTAGAGTGGATACAGTTAAAATCACATTAATATAGAGAATTGATGTATAATTGCTTCTTATAAGGACTCAATTTGAGCATGGACATGTTCACAATCACATATATGTATATATATATATATGTATATATATATTTTCCCCTTGGGTATAACTGCAAAGCAGCTTAAATTACTAATTTACTAGACATTGGCAAACATCATAAAAACTATGGCCTTCCAATCTTCAGATTAGTTGGGCAGTATGATTCAAGCTAAAAGATATACATTAAAAAGTTACATGTAGAATTTTAACAAACAGGTTACCCACGCCTTAACAGGTCAAGAGCTTGATGGCAGCTGGCTCTAAAGAACATAACATACCACTATACATATAGAGATCAAAAGAAACATAGTCTTTAAAATTTGTTCCATCGCTGGGCATGTTGGTCTCAGTAACTTAGCACCACTTTTTTCAGACAAATATGTCCCCTTTCTGCTAAAAGTTTTTGCAGTAGTAATCTTAAATAGGTAGAAAAAAAATCGAGCTTTCTCTAGAAAAATTCACCTTGGCGAGAATGAAACTAGAGCTAAGTAGAGATGCGAATCGAAAGCCAAATTCTACCAAATCTTTTTTCTCTGGTAAAGGAGGTGAAATCTGAAAGGCAAAACTCATCCCCTTTTTCTGTTCCCGTTCGATTATGTTCTTAATTCAAACGAAGAATTGCAGTAGAAGAACCTGTTCGCCCATCATGAGGACGAGGTAAGGGTCGCTGCCATTGGCGTCGGCTTTGGCGAGGTTGATCCCTCTCACCACCTTCACTCTGAGAAGCCCAAGCGCATGCTCCATTTCCGCTCCACGCCTCCACCTTCGCTTCGCTGCTTCTTGTTCTCGATTCAAAAGTCGAAGGGAAACGCAATGTGGACAGACCATATTTGACCGCACACGTGGGCGGCCTGCGCTGCATAGTGTAAAAGAAATTTAGATGCAAAAAGAAAAAAAATAATACAAAACAATTCTCCCATTTTTAATCACCCATATGCTTTTGGGTTATACTCTAAAAATAGAATTTAGTTTTACTATGTTTTTATAAAAGTTAATTCATCTATTTATTAAATGATAATAAGAAACTAAAAGTATAACATGATAATCATAAAAACATTCGAATGTCTCTTTAACATTTAAATTATTTGTCAAATGTCTTACTTTTCCTACTCTCTTTGTTTCTCTCTATACCACAAGAAGAAGCACTCGAGGGACATAATATTGAAGAGGAAGTAAAAAAAATGATGTAAGAGGATCCTTAGGATTTCATAATAGATATATTTTTTTATCGATTAATACACTTTGATATATTAATGAATATATCCATGATGATTAGAAGAAAAAATTGTATAGATGTGAATTGTAAGAGGCAATATGGTTGGTTTTAGTGATGTTCATGTATTGTAATAAGATATCAGATTTTTTTGTATCCTAATATAATTTTTTGGATCTCACATCAACTTTAAAATCGTTATAGCAACAATAATTGCCGCCAGACTGGCATAGACAAAATCACCTCGGATGTGGGCCACATCGATCCACTATGAAGAACTACACATAACCTCGATGTGGCCATATCATCCTGAAAGTGGACTATGTTTATCCAACAACTTGATGTGAGTCACGTTCAATTGAACCTGGACCTGGTCAAACATAAGAAGGATTGACGATGACCCATTATCCATATTTGACCACATTCACACAACACAAGTTCAGTGGTAGGTGAACTATAACCTTTGAGGGAGTTATGTTCGATGAAACAATCTATGTTATAGTGAAAATAGATCATGTTTAGTAATGAAACCATGATTGCTAAAGCCTAAAGAAAAAGGATCACATTCCACCTGATCTAGATTGTGTTCCAAAGATTGCACTTTATGTGTGACCCTATTGATGTTTTGATGAATGTTATGTTACTCAACGATGATGGAGGAAACTATGGGTCATCATGTGTACTAATTGACAATAAGTGATAAATAATGAAAGTGACACATGGTGTAACCGAAGGCAATATAGTGAAAATCTTGGTTGGTGAAGGCAAAATAGTATGACCATGGTTGCTATTGTATATACCTAACACGCTGTGCAATGAATAAGAATTTCACTAAAAGAGAATTCTACATCAAAAAGTGTGGACTGTTATGAACATGTACAATCATGGATGAAGATAGATGAGATGAACAAAAGAAAGAAGTTCAAAGATAACATCAAAGAAAGTAAAAAAGCTAAAGAAATAAAGATGAAGCAAAGGAAAAAATGTTATCGAGCAAATATTATTTTAAATGATGATAATGATGATTACGACAATGATGATAGCATGGATGATGTTCATCCTCATGACGACATAGGTGATTGCATATAGTTAGAACCATGGTTGTCATGGTAGCGATCTTGATTGTAAGATCGCAACATCGTTGCTATATATTTTAATACATATATATATTAGAAATATTTTTATTTATAGGTAAAATCTTACTATCTTCGATCCGATCTCATAATTTTCGATCTTATCACCCCCTTCCGATCCTAGGTAGGATCCTGATCATGACAACCTTGATTGGAACTAGGTGTAGTTAGATGTTTGAATAAACAAAGTATTTTGATTTTATTCTATCAAATTTAGTTTTTATGTTGGTAATGTCATTTGAGTTCTTGTTCTTAATTAAAACTTATGCACCACAAAGTTTTATAACTTGATATATATATATATATATAGTTGACCATAAAAAGTATAGTGTAAACTCAATATATAAAGTAAGCATGAGTAACATTTTCAGGAGCCATCTGAACACGTGTGTAGTATGCTTTTTGGGGGCATTATAGTTAGTTATTATAGCCTAAAGTTTAATTTTTTTTATTGTCCTAAAAAGTATATTGGTCCATGTGTAATCTCGTGAACATCCATCACACCATCAAGAACATGCTAAGGTTGTATTTTAGGATAATATCTAATGCTTAGAAGGAAGTTGTGTATGATCTATCCTATTTGCAAGGATAGAGTTTTCCTCAATATATCATGTTTGTAAAAATATTAAGCTTTTAGGTGATATTGATTATCGTAAACCTTGAAAATAAAAAGAAATTGAATGAATTTTACATACATGTCTCTATCAAAAAATTGATCTAGAATTTGCCCATGATGATCATATATACATATATTTATGAAAGATAACTATTGAGACCTAATTATTCACACAATCTAAATGCACCTCAATTGAATATAGATGTGGAAAGTTATGATTGAAGTGTTAATATGTTCCCTTGTCATCCCAAAGAATGGTGTAACCTATATTTTAAGGTATCAGAGAATAAGATAAATCAAGAAAACTTTGTGGAGAAATTGACTATAGGTGCGATCTTTTCAAAAAAAACGAAAGCAACATAAAATAATAGAGTAAGAGGAAATACTGATGTTATAATTTAGACTATCAAATTAGCGAATATAATTGACTTGTGTGACAGTGGAATTTTGAAAGTTTTAAATATTTCATATGGAGAATTTGGAAGAACATCTTTTAGGAGAAAATAAAAACATTCAAATTGAATGCCTATAGATTGAATAAAGAAACCGAAAATGTATTATCATATCAAATTAATAGTAATAAAAGTTGACATTTTCAATAGTTGCAAAAAAAGGTATGCATCCAGATAAACTTTGATAATTAATATGTAAAAGATACTAATGCTGCAAACACCAAATGATAATTAAATTATAGGATTATAGAATTTTATTTAGGGTTCTATTTTATGAATATAAGTTAATAAACTTTTAGTAAAGTATATAAGAGCATGCCATAAATGGAAATAACCAATTTCATAATTTTAATGCCTACACTAGTTGCCCTCCTCCTCCCAACCACCGCCTCCCCCCCGGCACACCATTCGTACCAGTAATAAAAATCTCCAGTGCATATATCAATATGACATCCCTCGTATTTGTAACTTTTATCATTTTAGATATTTACTATTTTGTGTTCATTCTCAATTGGCCAAAGTTTAAAATAGGTCAGCCTAGAGCAGTGCTATGGTCCCAAACAATAGCGGTCATGTGATAGTGTTATGATCAAATTGTAGTGCAAAACCTCTATCCATAGATGTCGATTGGGGATCATAGAATTTCTTTCTTAACGCTATGATTCATAGTGTTCTTTTCTCTCCTTTGACACAAATGGATTTTCTTTAGATCCATAAACTTTGATACAAAATAAATCCTAAGACTTAATATCATAGAAATCAAGGTATATAACAGGTCATAAATTCCACTATAAACTAGAAACTATAAATAACTTAATTGCGTATAACAAGAGTGTTAGAATAGGGATTTATAATGTTATTTTAATATATTTCCTCTCATTCAAACAAGATGGAACAATTTAGAAAAAAACAATTCGGATGTATTCAAATACTATAGAAAAGAAAAACATTTGTATGCTTCAATTCAAGGCCCAAACATATTTATACTAACGAAACATCTAAGCTTCTTGTAAAAATATGGAATAACAACACTTTTTTATGATTGTTTCTTCACATCTCATCTTAGCTTTGGCCTCTAGTACTATGTGTAACTCCCCATATTTTTTAGTTTCAAAATTATTCCTACAACCGAATTCAAATTCAAATCTCCTTGTATTTTTATCTCCTCATATTATATCTCCTCGTATTATATCTCCTCCAAAGATATCATCATAAGTAGGAAATAAAAATCAGAATCCTAATTATTTCAAAATTCAAAATTATTTAAATCTAAAATAAATTCAGTGATTGTCTAAGAAACTTGAACTCTTGGATTATAAATACATCCTAGGGGTTTGAGCCATATTTTTTTATTCAAAAATTGTGGCTGGCCCTAGGTAAGAAAAATCCTTCTCCCCCATCTTCCTACGTGTTCTCCTATCCTTCTCTCATCCCATGTGTTTAATCCGACCTAGAAGAAGAAGAATCACGATTTCAACAGGAGAGACGCCCCCGAACGCATAGGACAAACCCGAAGGTATATTTTTAGGCGGATTCCTTGTACATAAAATAATGTATTTAGATATGCATGCTTTCGTGAATTTTTCCCTAGAGATTTGTATATGTGATCGGATCCTAGGGCTGCCAGAAAAACCGCGGAGAACCTGAGCGCGCTAGGGCGACGTGCGCACCTGGCGGCAACGTGCCAGGGTGTAGTGCACACCTGGCAGCGAAGCACTAGTGCGTGGTGAGCAGCGCACGGCGGACGCATGGCGACGTAGGATGGATGCGCGGGCGATGTACGCAGATGGCGTTGTGCGCACCTAGCGGTGACGCACGCGTCAGGGCGCAGTGAGCGGCGTATGGCGAGCGCAGGCGACACATGGCGGATGCGCGTGGGCGGCATACGATAGGCGATGCATGCGGCGACGCACGATGAGCACGGCATGACGATGCACAATAGGTGGCACGACGGCGGTAGAAGTACATGACTTTTTAATGATTTGTTGATAAGAAGAACCTAAGGACTTTGATGAGGTAAGGGTACAAGATTAATAATGAAACAAATAAGACGCCGACTATTGTTTGGAGCCGTAGTGTTAATGATATAGGGCGGGTAGCGTGGGTGCTACCTAGTTCCTGTTGTTCAGCTAGCTCCCACTGTTCAATGAAGAGAATACACGTGCATCCTCTCCTTTTTAGGGCATTGGCCGTGGTTAGTGCACCATCACTGACGGTTGGCTTACCTGTAAGACTCATGAGCATATAATTAAATTACCCCAAAGTCATCTGAATGCATTAATGTGGTAAGATTAAAGATTGTTAAAGATACCTTATATTAAAGTCACTTATACATTTAAAATTTGTATTATGATATTGTTCCAGGAAATTAGATATAATCCTAATGTTGTTCCAGGATATTATCCTTTTCTCTGATGTTGTTCCAAAGTAACAAGTGTCATTGATATTCTGATGTTGTTCCAGGATATGGTTGATTTTCCTAATGTTGTTTCAGGGTAGATGGTAGATATGAACTCTTGATGTTGTCACAGGAAACATGACTTTACCTTACAGTAGACTTAGATTATGTTGTTTACTAGTGCGACCATTGTCATAGTAAGAAAAGCCTGATTAAATGCCATATTAATATCTATCTTCATGTTGATATCTATTTACTTATCTATGTACTTGTTGCCTTACATACTGAGCATTTTATGCTCATGAAATATTGTTTCTCCTGTGTTGAATCCCACAGGTAACTAGATTGTGGTGGATTTCTGATGCTGGTGAAGTGAGCGACGGTTGACGCTCGTGGTGGATCCTATCTTCACGTGGATGTTTTTGTTAGTCTCTTTTATCATCAGTTCTCTCTATTTTTGAATAATTGAGTTGTATGGCAGTTTGCCAAGATATTGAACTCCTTGTTGTTGAGAGATATATAGACACCCAATTTGCTTAACTTCCGTATTTTTATCTATTGGACCTTTTAATCATCTTAGCCTTGGTTTCATTGTTCTTTTTATTTAGCATTTTTTGTAACTAGTCAAAGGGTCAAATTTAAGTCAGAGTTTTGTATGATGTGTAGCGTCTCCAGGTCCACATCTTTGCCATGTAGCGGGGTGTGGGTTTGGGGGCATTACACTTCGCCCTCGAGTCCTTGCTATGCTGTCAGTCTCCTCCTTCCTTCCGCTATTGCCGTCAACTTGTACGTGAGGAAAAGAAGCAATGGAGAGAAATGAAAGAAGCCAAAAGAATTTTAGAAAGGTTTTTGGGAAAATTATGGGATACAATTAGTGTAAGTTAGGAGCATCTTGCCAAGGGGCGTTTCCCAAACATTTGTCATGAAGGTAACTGGAGAAAAATAGCACGACCACTCACCTCGAATTGTCATCTACATGATATCGAGTAAAAATAATGGTGGGGGGAAAGGGGAAGAGAATTAGAAGGGGCTGAGTGGGTGTATTATATGCACCAATAATAGATAATAAGCTTTGTGATAAGAAAAATGCATTACAGGTAAATATATGCTAGCAAGTGTACTAATTATTCAAGTAATATAATGAAACTAGTACAAAGTTATCGATCCAATGAGGAATAATGAATGAACCATCTAATTTCATATATTACTAGGAGATGACATAAATTTAAGTTTGGTCTAGTTCAGAAAGTTAAAACATGTAAAAAGATAAAATAAAGATCTAAAGTGTAATTAGTGATGTCTAGGGCCTAGATGATGATAAAGATTAAGGAAAAAACGATGCTAGCCTCTTGCAGTAATCATTCGGAAATTAAAATCCAAAATCAAATCTTCAGACGAATTAAGAACACCCAATTTATGACTTTTCTTACCAAGTAAATAACCTTTCCTAAACTTAGAGAATCTAGAATGCTCCTTATGGATCTGTTCTCAAATTAACTAAATTCAAATATGCATGAAGTTATATTCTTAAACTATGGAATCACCCTTACCGAGATAATTCAATAGACTGCAAATGTAATCGTCCTTACCAAATCAATCAAATAGGTTATGCCACGCAGATAGTAGTTGACTACATTAATCAGTTAATAATCAATCTAATGCAATTCATAACACTGAGAGGCATGATCATGAAGATAACAAAGACAAAAGATAACCAATAACTAACAACGAGGGTTACAACTCTGCCCTAACTATTACAATCTAGAGAATAAACAACTAAAGTACTTGTTCAGAATCAGAAAATACATAAATTCATCCCAACATAAAGATAGAATAGGGATATACAATTTTGGACGTTTGAGATAGGCTGCTCGATCTTCTATATGAGTTTATCACGCAAGCGACGTCTCAAAAGTCCTTCCACGAAATCCCTCACTCTTAGCTTCAAGGCACAGGTTGACGACTCTTAGCACATGACTTCAGGTTTTCAAGAGGTTTTTTTATATCCTCCATACCTCATATTAGGGTTTTTAGGGTTCTCCATAAGTTAGGAAATATTTCTTAATCATCACATATAAACCTCTTTCCTTTAACCTTTGTGTTAGATCGATTGCTGGAATTAAACCCTAGAAACACTTCCATATCTTCATAAACATGTCTGAGTCAGTAGGAATCCTTCTGGATTTAAAGCTTCTAAAATATTTTCAAAAATACGCTTTTGGACCATTCCTCACGACTTTTAACTCCATCTCACGGCCCGTAAATTATCACATTTTCATATAAACTTATGCCATCACAACCTATGATAAAATGTCACGACCTATGACTCAGGATGCAATCAAGTCTGGCAGGTGTAAATTCTGCTACTTACGGCCCGTGATGACATCTAACGACATGTTATATATAGTTCTTTGCTATCGTCCAGTCTTGTTCACGTCATGATCTTTGATGCGCCTTGTGACAATATTAGGTAACAACCTGTGATCTACTCGCATGACCTGTTACAATCGTGTGCTATGAACTCCATTGCTAACTTAGTCGTGACTTCAACTGCTACGACCACAACTTCGGATGTCATGAACAGTGACAATTCTTCACGGCCCATTATATTTTGGTGTGCAGGTTTGAGCTTGTTGGTGGGGTCGTGAAGCTCTATTACGGCCTGTTATACTTTTGTGTAGTTCTGTGGGCTCTCTATCACTATCGTGATGGCATGTAACGTCGCGTTAAATCCACAACTCTTGGTCCTTTTATCTATGAACGGATTCCTTTCCAGTGTTTCATCTCTTCTTGCTCTTCCTTAGACTCTCGACATGGTTTTCTGCAAATAAATATCGAAACATGTGTAGATTCATGACTTGAAATACGAACAGATGAACACCAAAATGGATGCATGCTATGCTAAAATTAACTAAAATTATGGTAAATGCAAGCCTAAAAATATGTTACATCATTTTGAAATTGAGATTCATATATTCATCCAAAAGAACTTGGTTTAGTGTTCCCTAAGCATTCTCACCATTCGCAAATTAATTATGAAGCTTTTGCAATATTATTTGCTAACCTATTTAATCCATGCTTGTTGTTTTTCGTTATCATGGAAATAACAAAAGGATCCTAATTGTGTGGCAGTCCCTTGCGGTCATTTGCCATGCAATGATGCATTTTTGGTAAAAGAACAACATACCGAGTTTCTTTGCCATGTGAAATTTTAATAGGCATGATCTTCGTGGTCAAAATAAATCATACTAGGAGAACAAATAGGATCTAGACTCAAAACATTGGATCTAACAATTTCAAAAGTTTGGAATTTTATCCCAATAAGAATTGGTGATTTTTTCACACTCTCATTGTGTCATACATTTAACTGTAGTACTGCACATTTCACATGTAGATAGATCAACAAAGTCTAGTTAATACCATAAGCCTTTAAGCTTGAAAAAATATTCAGCAATAGACCTCCAATCTTATTTCATAAGACATATTTCATATTTAGTTTGATAAATCCTAGTTTCGTTACCTTGGGAGAACCTCTTCTTGAGATCATCTCACAATGCCTTCACATCTTTGATATAGGCAAAACTAGATTGTAGCTCCTTATCTAGTGACATGGAAATCCATGCTCTCAATATGGAATTGCCAATAGCTCGTTGCTCAACATCAATGTCTTATACGAGTGGTGTTGGAACTTTAATCTAGACTTAGAGAAGAAGTCCATTAAGATTTGAAGTTTAGTTGGATTAGGAGATTAGGATTAGTTTATCTTCTACCCAAAGTCAAATGCATTGTATTATAAATAAGCCTCTGCTGATCAATGAAAGATATGTGTTGAGTTTTTACGTAAGTTTTTTTTTTCGTTCCTCTATTTCTATCACCTCCTCCTCTGTTCCTATACATCTTCTTCTGCAGCGATGCAGCCGGTGCCAGCACTTGGTATCAAAGCGAGGTTCAAGTCTCGGCACCGGCGCTACCATCCCCTGGCGAGCGAAAGCCAGTCTTGAGTTGTTCCTGGTGTCAGCGCCACATCGTTTTCTTTGAGCGGCAGGTGCAACACATTGTAGAAGAAGGAAGAGACTCCCCTGCCTACTGCTCCTGACGAGGTTAAGAAGGCTGCAACTTTAACATGGATAACGCTTGCATCGGGTGGTACGGGAGGAAGCACCAGCCACACCTGTACCCACCGCTTCTAGTGCTACATGCTGTGTAGGCTAATGTGGTTCTAAGGCGAGGACGACGTCTGGCGATCAAGGGGGTCAGGGCGAAGCGGAACAACTACTTCCATGCGACCTGGTGTGAAGGGCGCCTCATTCTTAGACTTGTGATCATCGATGAGGGATCTCCGACATTTGCAAGGTGGAGCCCGCGACAAGAAGGAGACGTGGAAGAGGAGGCAAAAGAGGAGATGAGCAAATTGGAAACCATTACCATCAAACTAGCAACGGAGAATAATGCAACGGTGGAGGATGACATGCTTGTACTTTCGAGCTCTCTGTGCCATCGGCGCCATTGATTACGAGGTGTTGCCTTCTTTCGTTGAGCAAGGCAAGATGAAGAAAATCACCAGCGTGAAGACTAACGAGTTTTTGCTCTGGCTCTCTGTCATGGAAGTCTACATTGCTGATGAGGGGGAGGCCCATGGCGTGGTCGTCGTACCAAAGGTAGCTGGTGGGGCTGCAAATTCAGGTAGAACGAGGTGGCTCCGTGCGAGATGGAGAAGGCGAGCCTCTCGCGGTCGTGGAAGCAATGAGCGCCACATGAGCGAAGAAGGCCAGTTAGCTCCTACCAGCAGCAACGTCGAGGTAAGCAATGATAAAGACGAAGACGACTAGTGATCATGATTCTACGTACAGACATTGGACGTGTTTTTGTGTAAAAAAAGATCATCGTGCCCTGCCCAAGGAACCTCCTCAGCGCCAGATGAACGTGCCGCCCTGCAAGTATTGAATAAAATTGAAAGGCCGCGACAGAGCATCTCGCATTGCCGCTGTTGTAGTACCTGCGGAAGAGGAGGCAAGGGCTGCGAGGAAGGAGAGAAGAACAAGGGAGAAGATCATCTCTATCGAGCAAAGGCACGCGAAAAGGAAAAGCGCTAGTGTATCCTACAGAAAATCGATGTCACGAAGAATCACCAGGAGCGGGGTGCTTTGGATGCAGGAAGTCTGAGGTGGAGACCGTGTCGAAGGACTGACACGATCCTACAGAACGGAGGCCATACCTGTGGCGAAGGACTAACACGATGTTGCTGGTTGGAGGTTACCCTTGTCGAATGACTGACATGGTGCTACGTTCAGACCGACATTGCTGTGCACGACACTGGTCAGGTGAGCGTACCTATGGGTGGCCGAGTTCATGGACTGTGTGTCGACGATCGACAAGTGGACAGCGAGAACTACGCGGGTTGTGTAGCGCGACACTGATCAAGTGAGGCCGAGTTCATCGTGTTGAAAATATGACTTCATGACTTGTTTCATACTTATATTCTTTTGATGATGAAAACCTTATGAAAACTTTGGAAAATATATATGCACACATTAGAATGGGGCAAGTGTGTGAAAGTTTCAAGGTCAAATTATATGCACTAAAGTTTCAATTTAATATTTGTCTATGTTCTCTTTATATCTGGATTGAGACATGAATACATCAATTGTAGATAACTCTATTAGCTTTCTTTACATCCAAGAATCATCTCATTTCGATGTCTATATGAAAAGTTATATACAAAATAGTGAAGGAGTGCAACGGCTATATTGAAGATAAGAGACTATAAGAGAGCATTTTGAGGTCAAAAACAAGTGAAGCTTCAAGGGGAAACATTAAGCATTTAAGGGAGATCAAAGACTTGAAGCTTTTGGAGCCCAAACATTAAGCATTTAAGGGAGATCAAACATTAAGCATTTAAGGGAGATCAAAGACTTGAGTTTGCATTTCTCTCTTACTTTCTTTACTTATTATCTTGCATTATCATTTATATCACTATTGCGCTTATTCTTTAAACCGCTTGGATTTGAGCTTTGCGATAAATCGATTTTGAGCTTCCGCGTTTATTTTGAGAAATTGATTTAAAATTTTATTACACCAATTCACTCCCCCTCCATCTTGGTGCCAAGTGATCCTACACATCGACTGTGTGTCGACGATCGACCAGTGGACACGAGGACTAGGCAAGGTGCGTAGACAACCACACATTAGGAGGGCAGCAAGGCGGTGAATCGCGGTAAGCGGACACCGAGTCCGATCCGGCTCCGAAAGGAGGAGTGCAACATAACTCTAGGGCGAGGGGGTTGAAGGTGTGCAGCCTCAGCAAGAGATCACTAGCTACTCGAAGGACCGAAATATTTCCCCCAGTCGAAGACCAGATTGAGGATTGATCGTTTTGGCAAGTTCCTCCCAAGCTTTGAGTAAAGTCAAGATTAAGGGATAGTATGTTGGAACTTTAATCTTGACTTAGAGAAGAAGTTTATTAAGATTTGAAGTTTAGTTGGATTAGGAGATTAGGTTTAGTTTATCTTCTACTCATAGTCAAATTCATTGTATTATAAATAAGCCTGAAAGATATGTGTTGAGTTTCTACGTAAGTTTTTTTTTCGTTCCTCTGTTTCTATCCTCTCCTTCCCTGTTCCTGCACGTCTTCTTCTGCAACGACGCTATCGGTGCCAACAAATGGTTGCTTCATTGAGTCGTTATTAAACTCAATCTTGTTCTTCACACATGAAAGGCATTGCACATGACACTAGACCATGTAAGGTAGGTCATGCCATTCAATTGACACAAAATTAAATATTGTTAGAAGTGTATGTTGTATTTAGTTCATATAAACTAGAATACTTCTTCGAGATACATATAGGCCGCGTTTGGCTACATGAACAGCTCTTGTTCCTGTCCGATTCCCCAAATGAGGTGATGTTTTGGGGAACCGGACATGGAACCCCATGCTAGAACCCCGGGTCACGTGACCCGGGGTTCCAGCTGCCGGTTCCTGAAGAGCAGGAACCGGAAGGTTCTGCTGTTGGTGCAACAACAACTTTTTTTATTTTTTTAATTTTTACAGCTATATTAACTAACAATATTTTTTAACTAATATTTTTACTTATATAATATTTTTTTGATTTGTATGTGAAACTAAAATTATTTTTATCAAATAATTATTATTAAATTATTAATTCATGAGATTAATTTTATATTATTTATTATTTATATTTTAAAATAGATAAATATATACTTTTTACAAAAGTTTTAAGAAATTATTAATTGGTGAGATATATTTTATATTATTTATTATTTATTTTTAATTGTTATTATTAACAATTTTTATGTAAATATTAATTTGTGAGAATTTTATATTAATTTTTAATTACTTTTAAAATAGTTTTAATCAATATTTTTTATAATTTTTTATGAAGATATTAACTTGAGAAATTAATTTTATATTATTTATTAGATATATTTTTAATATATTTTAATAGTAGTAGTTTCAAAAAAAATTATTTTTATAATTTTGTAAATCAATTAAGTTTAATTTTTATTAAAAATAAATTTTATATTTTCGGTTCTCATTAATTCATCCAAAACTTATAGAATCTATCTATAATCATTACATTTTAGTTCATCTAAACACTATTAGAATCAATCTATCAAATCAAATTATTTATTAGAACTCGAAGAACTTTCGGTTCTACTTGCCAAACAAGATCATAGAGAACCTATCGAGGAATCAACCATTATGGTTAGGATGGAAACAAGATGAGGATATGATGTCACAATAGTTTATGATACCGAAAGACAAGACACAGTTTGGCGAAAAGAAAAACACTTTGCATTTCATATTTAATTATTATTTATAATGTTATTTTGACATTTACAGATATTTACATATTTGATTTGATGCAATTAAATTTCATAAAAGATCAAAACTATATCTAAACAAAGGAAAAAGAGAATCACAATTTATTTGCCTACCAGTTGCAAACAAATAATTGCTCGAAATGACAAAAATGTTGCCTACTGGCCACTACTCAATAGTTATCTTAATAGAATTAATGGATAATAATTTATAACATATCAGTTATATATGATTGTGAGCTACATATAATGCAGCATGAGTTGACTTAATTCTCATCCCTCCGATACGTCATAGGACCGTATGTATGTATGAAACAAGAAAAACGCATGCATGCCGACAAAAAAAATACATGCAGAAGTTGCATCGAATTTTTCAGTGGGGCTGATGTTATTATGTCATAGATACAAGACAAACTTTTGTCTCGCCTGCTCCCGTATCACCCTCGTTATCTGTAACGTCCTCAAAATCAGACCTTGTCACCTGACAATAATCTTAACTTTGGAGATGTCACCATATCATTACCTTTAGTTTGACCACTTAACTGATCAACCTCAGGGCCACATCAGATAACAATAACAATATAAACTAAAATATCTTTCTGCAATATAAAAACAAATAATTCAATACATGGTTCCAGTACGAACAGACATCAATACTAAATTAAACAAACACCAAAGGACTCCCAAATAAAATTCATCTCTAACAATTGACCAGTAGAACTCAACCAGGATCCTAATCCATATGCAAGACAGACCACCACGAGCTGCATCACCATCAACACCATCATCAGTACCTATCAAAGATCAAAACCACCTGCCGAATTGAATTTGCAGAGGTAGAACCCGTGAGTTGTGACACTCAGTATGTAAAGATCATATAAAAAATGAATAATAATCATGAGTCAGGAAGTGAGTAGATCAAACCTTTCTTTTCAGACTTTCATTTTCAGTAACAGTAACAGGAAAGTCAGTTATACCTACTTTCTTGGTGTACAGTAAATCAGATCCGGTTCATTATACTTCTCAATATCATCTTTTAATTCAATCAGTAATGAGCAGTTATAATTCATGAAGATTTCAGTGATCCGGTGTCAGGATGGCTAGCTAGGCCATGGAGTCAACCCTAGACCCATCAAGTAATCAGGAGGTCATAAAACCCTAATAGGAGGACACAAGGTCCTAACAGGAGGGATGAGTCACTAAACAGGAGGGTACGAGACCGTAAACAGGAGGGAATAAATCCCTAATGCGCCGGAGCCTTCCTCGTCATGAAGTTCAATTCAATCACAATCATTAATAACTTTTATCCTTCATTAA
>LTAE01006788.1:3885-22569 GCA_001647135.1 Pontederia paniculata
AAAAAATAAAATCTTTTGTATCCAATTATCTGAGTTCAAATTCTTCGACCATCATAATTTTGAAATTTAACTTATATAATAAATATTTTTTATGAGACAGATATTCGATCTTATATAATAATATATACAACAATATCATATAATTTTATTTGTTACTAATTATAGGAGAAAATGCTATTTTATTCATATTAGAAAAGATATCTTGAGATCTCTTATATAAGGATATAAAAAAATATAAAGAAAAAAATTGAGAACTACTATAAGAAAATAATAAAAAATTCTTAGGCTAAAAAAATCTATCACTAATAACCTGAAATTGATTGTATAAATTATCTCCAACAATTTCTCTATTTGATTCACAATATTTTTGTATCTTCAACATTCCCCTCAAGCTGGAGCATAGATGTAAATTATGCCTAACTTGTCAAACAAAAAGTTATGACCGACGTTTCTTAGGTAATCTTTTTTTCTAAAGATATCGGCCACTTATAACTTTGAGGAGAAGGGATAACTGTAACGCTCCCAAAATCATACCTTGCCACCTGGCAAAATTATGAACTCAGAGACGCTACCGTCATACATCAGTGACTTTACGTTGACCAATCCACTGGTCAATGCTATGTACATGTCATTGCGGAAGTCATTACTTCACCTATAACCAAGACCTATGTCATGTGCAAATCATCCATCACGAACACCATCACGCTACCGCTGCGCAATCATCTATTTGTACCTATTTTCCTTCAGGATCAAAATGCAGGGAAGACAATCCTCCCATGAGCTATAAAGTCCAATATGTAAAAGATAATAATTCACTAGGATAAATCATATATGAAGATATCAGTAAAGGGACATATTTTGTCATACAATCATTATTATAAAACATTATCTTTACTTTCAATTTTTTTACCTTTTTCTTTCAGTGACATCAGTTCATCAGTATCAATCTCTTCCATCTTTCATTTCAGTAACAATGACAGGAACATCAATTACACCTAACTCTCATGGTGTACAATATATCAGTATGTTCAGTTCATTATTCTTCTTTTGATTAATTTTGGTAGCATATTTTAATTCAATCAGTAATGAGCAATTAACAGTACATGAAGATTTTAGTGATCCATCGTCATAATGGCTAGTTAGGCCATAGGGTCAACCCTAGACCCATCAGTAAGTCTTCATTAGTAGTCCCAAAGGACTCAGTTGAACCAGAAGAAGTCAACAATACTTAACGAAGAATTGATTGTTGTTTCTTAAGGAACCATCAGTAACAATAACAGTAGGGATAAATCCCTCCGTCGGGGTCTTCCTCTTCATGTTACAAATTCAAACACAATCATTAACATCTTTTACTCTTCATTACTTATTATGCTAAGTTCACGTGATAGTATACAAACCCTACCTCAATCAAGTTCAATCAATCAATTAAACAGAGCATCAATCATCCCGGGACACGGCCCGCGTTAGGTGTGACATGACATGTGTTGTGTACCGGGTCAGGTGGTGTCCAGACGAACACGATCGTTTTACATCTATAGGGTGTTTTACAATGAAAACGCAGACCGTGTTCAACATAAAACAAACCATTTTTCTTTGTCATTTTCGTCAAGATGAACATGGATGGTGTCCATGGTGATCCAGTACGTTTTCTTTTATCATACATATATGAAAGACCTTAAAGTTGATCCTCCTAGTTACATACCTCGATTTTCCGACGATCAATTCCTCCTCCGCTTGTGAAGGATGAAACACGAATTTGGGTCTTCACGGACACGGCCCATTTCCTCCTCGGACACGGCCCATTTCCTTGGGTCTTCACGGTGCTCCAGGTTGAAACACGACCTATGTCTCTTCGTCAATGCGGTCTGCTTTGTTCTTCTCCGTGCAACACGGCCCACGTCCCATGTGGACACGGTCGGTGTTGGTCCTCCATCTCCTTGTGTCGCCGAGAGAGAGAGAGAGGGAGAGAAAGAGAGAGGGAGAGAGAGAGGAAGAACTTTAGATGTCTTTGGTTTGAGAGAGAGAAGAAATTATGTGATGATGAGAGGGGTTGAGTCCTATTTATAGGGAAGAAAATTCATCCCTAGATGGAGCTTGAATTCGATTAAAATTTTATAAGATAATATTTCATGTGATTAAAATTCCTATAAAAATAATCATCGTATGATTAGGAATATTTAATTGATAAGAAGATATAACAGTTTGACTTCAATTCAAACTCTTTTTCAAATCTTAACCAACTATATCTTTCCTTATCTTATCATATCTCCCCTTTATTTTATTTTATATTTATTTTAAAATTTTGAGGTGTTACATAATAACCTCCTTAAAAATAAATTCGTCCTCGAATTTGAGCATATAATCTCTATTCCTCAAAAATTTCACATTTGTTTCCTTCCAATATGATCCATCAATATCAAGACAATCCAATAATCCCCAAATCATGTCAATGTCCTCATATCACATATCTTAATTATCAAACATATCATTAAATATTATTTAATTCATTGACCATAAGTCAATCTTTCAATCACGATCATGATCATAACCTCAAAAAGAATATCCACTTAAATTCTCTAAAATTCATATCATCGAATTTAACATCGAAAATCATATAATCCAATTCTTATTTCATAATTTAATCATCCAAGATTATAAGATCCACATCTCTCTTTATCTACTCATATAAAAGATCACATATAGGCATTTAATCCTCAAGACATTATTTACTAGTATTATCCCTAAATAACCTCCTTAGGAATCATGTTACATCATTCAATAGGACAATTTCATAATTTTTTCCTCATAACTAATCCTCAATATTCATCATTTACTGGAGACTCAATCCTAGTTAAAATCCAAAAATTCATTCAGTTTCTCTTCTCATCATAATCAATTCAGATCACCTAATAATTAGGACTTAACCTATATACTTTTTGATGGCGCGGTAACTGTTCGTGATGCTTTCACATGGACTCTATCTATTTGGAGAAAGCTAAGAAGTGTCTCCCGTTAGGCTCTTATACCTTCTGTAACGTCCCCAAAATCACACCTTGCCACCTGGCAAAATCATGACTTCGGAGAAGCTACCGTCATACATCAGTGACTTTACTTTGACCAATCCACTGGTCAATGCTATGTACATGTCATTGCGGAAGTCATTACTTCACCTATAATCAGGACCTATGTCATGTGCAAGTCATCCATCACGAACACCATCACGCTACGCTGCGCAATCATCTATTTGTACCTATTTTCCTGCAAGATCAAAATGCAGGGAAGGCAATCCTCCCATGAGCTATAAAGCCCAATATGTAAAGGATAATAATTCAATAGGATAAATCATATATGAAGATATCAGTAAAGGAACATGTTCTATCATACAATCATTATTATAAAACATTATCTTTACTTTCAATTTCATTATCTTTTTCTTTCAGTGACATCAATCCATCAGTATCAATCTCTTCCATCTTTCATTTCAGTAACAATGACAGGAACATCAGTTACACCTAACTCTCATGGTGTACAATATATCAGTATGTTCATGTTCAGTTCATTATTGTTCTTTTCATTAATCTTGGTAGCATCTTTTAATTCAATCACTAATGAGCAATTAACAGTAGATGAAGATTTCAGCGATCCGTCGTCATAATGGCTAGCTAGGCCATGGGGTCAACCCTAGACCCATCAGTAAGTCTTCATCAGTAGTCCCAAAGGACTCAGTTGAACCACAAGAAGTCAACAATACTTCACGAAGAATTGATTGTTGTTTTTTAAGGAACCATCAGTAACAGTAACAATAACAGTAACAATAGGGATAAATCCCTCCGTCGGGGCCTTCCTCTTCATGTTACAAATTCAAACATAATTATTAACATCTTTTACTCTTCATTACCTATTATGCTAAGTTCACGTGATAGTATAATAACCCTACCTCAATCAAGTTCAATCAATCAATTAAACATAGCATCAATCATCCCGAGATACGGCCTGCGTCAGGTGTGACACGACCTGTATTGTGTACCGGGTCAGGTGGTGTCCAAGCGAACACGATCGTTTTACATCTACAGGGTGTTCTACAGTGAAATCACGGACCGTGTTCAACATAAAATAGACAAAATGTTTTATTTTTATTTATTTTAAAAATCTGAGGTGTTACAGTAACAATCATCCCTTTAGTAACTTCATCATGGACAAAGTGACAATTCACCTCAATGGTATTCATCCTCTCATGGAATACAGGATTCGATGCAATATAGGTGCCACGATAATTTTCACAATGGATAGAAATAGGAACTGTTGTATAAAATCTAAAATCAACAAGTAGCAAAATAATCCATATATCTTCATAAGTAGTATGAGCGATGGCTACATATTCAATTTCAACACTAGACCGAGCACTGAGTGATTGTTTCTTGCTACACCATGTAACTAAATTGCCTCTTAAAATGGTAGCAAAGCATGTACTAGATCATCTATCTTCAACAAAACTAACATAGTCAGCATCCAAGTAAGTTGAGAAGTGCATAAACCATTGTTCTTGAAATATAATCATTTCCTTAGAGATCCTTTAAGATACTTGAGAATGGCACGCATAATTCCAATGGCTATAGTTGGTTTTCTCAATAAACTAACTAGCACGACTAACATCAAAACTAGTATCATGTCTAGTAATAGTTAGATATGTGAGCTTCCCAACGATGCTCCTATATCATTTAGTTTCCTCAAAAATAGGATCCTTATCACTGTGCTTTGATTTGGTAGACATCAGTAGGAATAAACAATGGGCTTGGCTCCCAACATGAATGCATCTTCTAGAATATCTATTATATGTTTTCTTTGAGAAAGAATCTCCATGCCAGTGACTTCCTCTCAACCTTAATTCTAAGAAAGTAGTGATTTATTTTAAGATCTTTTATTACAAGAATCTTCTATAAGAAGTTCTTAGTTTCTTGAATCCTTGCATTGTCATCACTAGTCAGAATCGTGGCATCCACATAAACATGAAGTATATCACACCCATGTTCTTTCTTCTTTATAAAGATAGAGTGGTCCATAGTACAAGGAAAAAAACCAATTTTCACTATCTCAACCTAAGTTTATCAAATCATACTTTAGGACTTTGCTTGAGGCCATAGATGACTTTCTTGAGCTTGCATACATCCTCACCCCCAACATCATACCCAGGAGGTTGTGACATAATTCATCTTCTGCTAGATCACCATGAAAAATGTGTTCTTGGTATCAAACTGGTAGAGTGGCTAGTCATTGCTGGTTGTAACTAAAAGAATAATTAAAATCAAACTAAGAGGAGCAACATGAGAGAAAGTCTCAAAGTAGTCCACTCCATATGTTTGAGTGAAGCCTTTAACATCAAGACGAGCTTTGAGTCTATCCACAATTCCATTAGGATGATATTTAATAGTGTATGCCTATCTACAAACAACTAAAAATTATATTTGGAGGTGATAGTGTACTCTTGGAGATTATAGCATCTATCTCATCATCTATAGCCTACTTGCATCTTAAATCAAAATGTCTCAAGATAGTGCTTGGATGTAATAGTATTGATTAGAACCAAAGAGAAATTGTATAATTTAGGGCTTAATCGACCAATATAAGTGTAATTAGACATATGATGTAAAATACAAGGTCTTATAGTCTTTTCACAAGGCAATTGGTCGATCATCATCAACAAGCTCATTTGTGGGTTAAGGGGCATCCATTGCAATCTCTGGTCGGGTGAGGGGGGAGATGGAGAGAGACTGAGATAAATATTTGCAAATTGTTGAGAAGAACATGTAGAGGGATATGCATAAGTGTCTTACTTCTTCGGTGGGAGACTTGTAAAGGGGGTGGTTCAAGCATAATAAAGAACCCATTGAATTGAAGATTTTTTTTTCAAAAAATGTGGCATCTCAACTAGCATAGTATCTTTGAACACAACTTCATAGAAATTATAGTCTTTTTGCATACGTGAGTAGCCCAAAAAACACACTAAATAGTCATGGAAGAGAGCTTGTCGACAACACAAAAATGTGAACAAATCAAACACATCCAAAATCCAAAAGGGGAGAGAAAAGCATCGATGTGAAGATGTAGAAGACTAAATGCCCCTTTAAGAATAGAGGAGGAATCACGATTAATAAGACAAACAATGGTCAATACTGCGTCCTCACAAAAATTCTTGGGAACCTTCGTATGAATGAGAAGGGCCCTAGTAACATCAAGGATGTGACAAAGTTTTCTCTCAACAACACCTTTCCGGTTAGGGGTATAGGCACATGTGGTTTGATGAATACTCCCATTGGAACATAGCAATAACTGAAGGTCATGCTAGCTTCATAAACTTTAGGATATTGTCATATCGAAATCCTTTAGCACTAGATGAGTAAATTTTTTGAACTTCTTTTAAGAATTAAGAAATGTTAAACAATATTCAAAATCTCATAACATTTTTTTTATCAAAAATACTCAAGATGAACGACTATAGTTATCAAGAAAGCAACAAAATAACAATGATCAATAGAACTTTTAATAGTATCATAATAGACCAACAAACATAAAGGCGAGCATCAAAACATTAAGGACATAAGGCACAATGATTCTTCCCAATATGACAAGATTTACAATCTATATGAAGACTAATAGGAAGTTTGAGAACATCTAACGTAGTACATAAGTAGAAGGATGACCCGAGCAACGATGCCATTAGGCATAATTAGTAGTAGATAGAGAAAGAATCTCTGAATAGTAGAGTTCATTATTCTCAAAATGTTCTCAAAATAATAATGATGCTCATTAAATATGGTCTTTCATTTAAGTTGTTTACATAGCTTAATAATATAAAATAAGTTCAAAAGGAACTCAAAAGTACAATAAAGATTAATAAGTTTGAATCTAGAGGAAAATTCAATAGTTTCGACTAATGGAATTGGAGTGAACCTCCTATCGGCCAAGCAAACAGATCTAGTAATATTAGTTGGGGTGGAATGTGATATAGTAGTACCATTCCTATGAGGTGATCAGAAGCACTAAAATCAATCACCCATTTCTCAAAAGAACTAACAGAAGCCAAGAGAGCAACACTAGAAGAAAGACGCTCATTTGTGAGCAAAGAAATTTGCTCACTAGTTGCGAATAAGAGGCAAGCAATCTACGGGTAACAAATGTTAAAAAATTAGAAGTTTTCGAGCATTTCAGTGATCATTTGGCGAGCAAATTGACTTGCTCACCATGAGCAAGCAATATTGTGAAGGATTAATGAGCAAACATTTCTACGTCAAAAAGGGAAAAAATATTTTTATTTTAAGTTAATGTAATGAACAAATTGGCAGGTAATTTGCAAGCAAATATTTTCTCGACAAAAAAGAAAACAAATATTTTTAATGGCCTAAATATATCACGAGAAAATTGACGAGCATGTAGCGAGAAAATTTTGCTCGTCAGTTTCTCGTAAAATAATTTTTTTATCATCATTTTTAGCGTGATTTACCAAGGATTGGTGAGTAAAATTTGCTCGCTATTGCAGAAGAAAAGTCGACTCCCACTTGATTCCAATCTTTACCTTTCACTACTTTACATTGTTGATCGCTCCTATTACTCTCTTCGCGTTGGCTGCCATCAATGAAACTCAATAAGACCTCCCTTCTTGTTCTTCCCTCTCCCTTCTTCCCCCATGCGAGCCTCCATCTTCTTCCCTTGCGCCGACGAGCATTTCACGTAGTAGGGTGCGCTAGTACAGCACCCACGCCGGTGCCAAACTCGCTAGGGCGTGCTAGGGCAGCGCCCATGCAGAGAGGCAGCACTTGCATGAGCGCTGGCCTGTGCGCGTTGCCTCCGCGTCGGGGCGCTGCACGCGTTGTTTAGCGCCTGTTGTGCCCGCGCATCAAGGCAGCATTGTGATTCATATGTTCAATGTCTCTATAAATGATAGTGATGTCTCATCGTTTTTCTTATTTGTGCTGTGAAATCTATTAACAACATATGTTCTTAAAGTCTGATTTCATGTATATTTTATTTTGATTTGCAAAAGTTTTGGTCTCTTATTATTTGGAAGGTGCTTGATTTGCTCCCTAATTGATTATGACTACTCGTGAGAGAGAACGTGGCAGAGCTCGTTCCACATCTAGGACACTTGAGCACGGTAAGGCTAGCATATTTGACACTCCGACTCTTGGTAACTAAATAGTTATAATTTATGTCGTTGACTTTTTCTATTGTACTATTAACTTGTACATTATATTATGGGGTTCTTCATTGCAATAGTCATCAGTTTTCGGTCTTGAACATTTGTTATATAGAGTTATTCCTCCTAGTGTCATTACAGTTGATGACTTGATGATTTCGTAAGTTCAATATTTTTTTTAATTTGAAATGTTATTTAAGTTTTAATTATATATTCTCTTTTTTCTTATTTCAAGATTACTTTCGTACTGGGATGTGTTATTAGAAATATCACTAATATCATCGTTAGTCATCTATCTGTTGGTGCATCATCATGGAAACAAATTTCAGCGGGTTTGGGAGAAGTCATGCACAATGAATTTAGGGTAAACATATATTTGAATATTCAACATACTTTTGCTATCAAACAATTAATACTTTTTCTTGTATAGGGCAAATTTAAATTTAGAGAATATCTCCCTGAGGTGAAAATTAAAAAAAAAACATTTTTGCGAGCAAAAGGTTGACCGATATCCTATACAATTATCGTAGAGTTGCATTGAAAGCAACTAATGGTAATATAATAGGAAAAAAGAATAATCCACCTACAGTGGTAGTTGGGGATGTTTGGACTTGATTATGTGAGCATTGATAAGTTGTAAAAGGTATGAAACATATCAATATTTTTATTTTTAAAATAATGTTTTGTTCTTTCTTCTTACTTGTAGTAATGATGAAAAGTAGAAAAAGACAATCAATGATGGATAAATAAAATAGAGCAATTATGTGTGAATCATCAAAGCACACAATAAGATTAGTGAGATTTGTAGAACATAACCCACAATGATAAATTTGTTATTAGTTACATACACTACAACAAAATTTATCAGTTGCCACATATTTTTTCATGGCTATAGGCATCATTATCGTGGTTAAAAATTTATAGTCATGATATTTTTCGTGACAATCACTCGTGACTATTGATGGCGTGACTACTGCTTAATTGCCACAAATATTAATTTTCGTGGCTAGTGCTCAATTGCCACGAACGTTACTTTTCGTTACTATTATATGTTTCAATAGCCACAAAATAGAATTGCGGTAAATAATAATTTTTTCGTGGATAATAACCACTACAATAATATTATATGTTTCAATAACCCGACACATTGAGAACGCGTGTCGGCCAGGCGCGGGACCCGATAGCCCAAGCATGTCTGAGACGACACGATGAAGCCCATTTTTTTCTTCTTTTAAATCTGCGGTCGAGTCCATTATCCCATGGCATACATAAGAAGTAAATTATATTGAAAAATTAGGAGGAGCCAAAAGTTGAACCTCATACCTCTACATGTTAATGCAAATCATTTAACCAGTAAAGCACTTATACACTTGTGTTACATTCTTAACATTTCTTTTATTTATTGACTGAAGTTACTACTTACTAGTGTATATATATATATATAAATATATATATATATATATATATATCAAATCATTTTGGTGCGCCCATATTATATTAATTTTCAAAGGTCATACAAATTTTCTTTTATAATAAAAATAAAAATGATTAATTTGTAAGGTGACAATAAAGGTGTCAAAGTCATCTGTGGAGTATCCCCACCACCATATGTTATATAATATTAAATAAATATCATTCTATATAATAATTATAACGTCCTAAATTAATATAATATAATAATATATGATTATAATACTAGTATATAATTATGTAATAACTATATAGTTATAAGTTATAACACTATAAAGCATAAGTAATAAGTTATTAAAAAAATATTATTATTATTCTACATTTTGATAAAATTTCTATTGGTCAATTTTGCGTATAGAAAATTATTATTATATATTTAATATATACATTATTTTCTATAATTAAAGTACGGTTTATGATAACCTTGGATCTTTTTGAAACAAATCTGATTTTTAGCTTATTAAAATAAATAAATTAATAATTATTAAAATATATTAGATTTTGTGTTGAATATTAAATTAATAATATACATTATTTATAAAATGAATATAATTAACTACGAAATTCAAATTCGTGGTAATTATATACATTTGTTGTTACGAAAAAAATCATTGTGGTAATAACTATATATTTATTATCACGATGATAATTACTTGCGGTTATAGTTGAACTAATATCCACGAATATTGCAAACATGACTATAAGGTATAGCTATAGCCACAAATATACATATGTGATTATTAATTCGTGGCTATAAAACATATTTGTTGTGGTGATATTGATTTCATAATGACATGATATTAATGATATTTATTATAGAAACATGAGAGCCAAAGTCAAATCAAATATCGAGACTTGTACAGGAAGATGCACTTTATTAAGAAGTCTAATAACTTGATTTCAAGAAGAAACCATATTTTGGTATATTTTACTAATATTTTGCACTTTTTTAGTTCATCAATTATTTATTTGAAAACATTTTTTACTATTGCAAAACTAGATCAACTATTATAATTTTCAGGATAGCTATGATAATGCTTATTGGAGAGAAGTATTCGTCCTCATAGCCTCCTGAGTTCGATGTAGCGGTATGGAATGAAACAATAAAGATTCGTGGTATAGGACCAATACTGTCGTCCATCGCGAGCACTGCTTCTATTTCTAGTCCTCTATTTGGTTCAGCCATTGTCCCTCTGATTCCTTTGGGAAATATAAAGACCATGAATAATGAGTGCTTAGAGTCTCGTATGAGGCCCATGTTGGAGGAATACTTTTAGTGTTTTGTGATAGGGTTCTACATGACATCATGATGAAGATGAGAATGGAGATGAGTAGGGTGACTATGTATGTTAGGTTTGAAGATTTCAATTATTGTGTATGTTAAATATGATGTGACTATGATATTCACATTATCTGATTTGCGGTGATTATGTTATGTGATTGTGACGTTATTTTGTATTGCTTATTTGGAATGTATGTTATGCGAAATGATATCATATTATAATGTACAATATATTTTTTACTATTTTAAATGTTTTTTTTTCAAAAAAATAAAATTAACGAGAAAATAGTAAATTTCGAGCAATTTAGTGAGTAAAGTGCGATAGAATTTCTAGTGATTTAATGAATAATTAGCGAGTAATTCGTGAATAAAGTAGTGAGTAATTAATAAGTAAAGAACGAGCAAATTAATAGGTAATCAGAGTATAATTAGTGAGTAAACAACCAACAATTAGCGGGTGACTTGCGAAGAATTAGCGAGAAAAGAACAAGAAATAGTTCGACAAATTTTCTTTACATTTTAAAAAACAACAATTTTCTGCGACAACACGACAAGCAAATTGCAAGTATAGAGCAAGTAATTGCCGAACATTTAGCAAGGAAAACTTTTGCTCACTAATTACAAGTGATATTTAGTGAGCAAAACTTTCCTCGACAATTGTCCGCAAATTGCTCGCAAATTATTTTAGTAAGCAATTTGTGAGCATTTCGCGAACAAATGTTTGCTCGCTAATTGATGATTTTCTTGTAGTGCAACTACTTCGATGTATCTACAAGTCCAACAGTATGATTAGTAGATTCAGCAGTGACAGGTGATCATAAGATACTTAGCAAGCGAATGTAATCCTCTTGAGATAGTTGCAAGAGAGATGAGGAGTTCTGATCACTAGTGGTACTTGAAACATGATCATAAGAGGATGCATGATTAGCTAAGACATGCTTCCAAAAAATTTCTCAGCACCTATCATAATAAGATTTGTGCGCTTGCACTGTTCACAAGGCTGTGAAGAATGAATACGACCATATCCACATCCGTGATGTGAACCACGATAAGGTAAATATCAACGGTGACCAACAACAGGAATAATGGTGCCAGAAATAATTACAGGAAATTTAGTGGTGCTATGAATAGACTTAACCTTCGGAAGGCGACTGTACATAGACTCAAAGTCGGGGATGACATCAGAGGACAATAATTAATTCGTGACAACTTGAAAATGAGGACTAAGCCCATCAAGAGAGTGATAGGTCTACTACTTGGCCTCTAAGTATTTTGATTCATAACATGATGTATAAAAGATTGTCAATTCCTCAAATAATGACTCCATGGGAGTATATTAATCTACCAAAGACATGTAATCTTGGTTAGTCGACCAAATCAAGCGATTAATATCAACAAGTTTGACATCACTAGGTAATTGAGTATTTCTTTTTAAGAGTAGATCAGATCTCCTTAGCATTTTTTTATAATAAGTTGGCAGATATTCGTTGCTCAATGTTGTTCAACAACCAGTTCATCACGAGATAATTATCTTGTTCCCACTTATTGAAACCTTCATTAGTGGGCTTCAAGACAACCCTTGTCAATATATATAACTTCTTTGGTCCACCAAGAAAAATTTGAAAAGCCAGGATCTAAGTGCATAATTTGGAGTATTGTTAACTTTGATAGCGGTAGACTGAACAATATGAGAAGAGGAGGCTAGGGACTTGGTCCCAATAGCTGAATTAATGCAAGAACAATCCATAGTTGTAGAGATAATAGTGATGGAGATAACACGTCAATCTAAGTCCTAGTAGAACTCTCCTAAATGAGTGGAGGATGCCTTGAGGGTGCAAGAAGCCCTAAAGGCAAAGAGAAGAATTACTTAGGAGCTTAGATAAACACGATCACCAAGCGACAGAGATACTGTCACTCGGGGTAGAGAGTCGATTGAACTACAAAACTATGTGAAGTATATGGAGGCGAAAGGTAGAGAATGAAAGAAAGGAGAGACCAATAAGGCATAGAACCTCGATCTAGGATCTCTGTTATGATACGATGTAGAAGAAAATTTTATTTTATTCATATTCAGAATAGAAATCCCGGTGTCTTTTATATAGAGGATATCAAAAGAAGAAAATTATATAGAAAAAGGAAAATAGGGAACTGCTATAAAAGAACCTTCTGATGCTATAAGTAATCTCAAATAGGGAACTGCTATAAAAAAACTTCTTATGCTATAAGTAATAATCTCTCACTAATATAGCCTCAAATTGATTACCTAGAATAAGCTAAACTTAATTGGCTAAACTATTTCCATCAATTTCTCTATTTTGTTCAAGATATTGTTGTATCTTCAACACAAATTTATCTATTTATGATGTCATTATGTTAAACACTATAGTATATGATATAAACTTTATTATAGTATGAAATTGGAATTTTTAAAAATTATTAAAAATTTGGTTATTGCCTGGCTACCATGTTTGACATTGTATAACACAACGTGATCTTTTAGGCATGGTACAAGTATAGTCAAATATGAATTGATTGGCACTAGCGTATATATAATTCAGTTTATTATACACCTTCTGAAGGAAAATAAAAAAAAATAATTAGAGACCAAATCAACAGGTGATTGACCAAATTGCACCTGCAACATGCATATAGATTTTCTCTAGATTTTGCTAAGCTAGTTGTTGTGCGAGCTCATGGTTATTGTAACACCTGGAAATTTTGGATAACTAAAAATTAAAAAGAAAAAGAAAAGATAAAATAAGATATGATATAATATGATTAGGATTAGGAAAATGATGAGAGTTAAAGTCAAATTATTATCCTAATCTTTTAATATTCCTAGTCCTAACCAAAGTAGTTTTAAAGAGTTTCTAATCACAAATGAAATAGGAGGTACTAAGTTAACTTTGACTTGGATTATGCCTAGACAACCACTATAAAAGGAGTTCAAAGGAGAGCCACCTTCACCAGAATTCTTTCTCCCTCCTCTCTCTCACATATAGCAGAAGAGGCCATATATACTTGAGAAGAAGAGCAAAACATGTGGATTGACAAGAAATGTTAACAAGCATACCGAGGTATGTAATTAAGGAGGATCAAATAATAGATTTGTCGTATACATGAGATAGGATGGTAAATGGACCGTGTCGCGATGGACACATACCACGTTCTCTCACAGGAACAATCTCATCTATCATACACGGGTCATGTCCCATGATCACGGCAAACCAGACATGGGCCACGTTGCCTCTTGACGCGAATAGTGCAAAGAAAACTCTGCCACCACATTGGCTATAGGACGCGAACTACATCGCCCCTTGACACGAGCCATGCTCGCCAGCCACGCCACAATAGGTTTCTAACTCCCAAAAAATAATATGTGTGCCTTTTGAACGCGGACCGTGTTCTTTAGACAATGACGAAACCTATAAGATGGGTCGCATTACCCAGACGCGGACCATGTCATTAGCCGATTCATAGTTGAATCGGAACTGGGTCATTTTGCTTAAACAATGGTTGTGTTGCCCCAACACGGTTGCACCCTTATTAACATGGAGTGAATGGATGAAACCTAGACGAATGACTTTTATGATTAAAAATTCACTAATTGATTGATTGTTATAATTGAACAACTTGGCACAATAGTAAATTGAGAAATGGTAATGGGTCCTAAGTAAAATATTAAATTGAGTTTGAACCTATTGAATAGAGAATATTGGGCATTGTGTCATAATAATGTAATTGATGTTCTTGCAATTGAAACGATCATTGATATTGTTACAACATAAAATGAAGTAATGGAAAGGTGAAAAAGGTAAAGGTGAAATAATTATTATATATAAAAATGATTATATTGATGTTAATTGCTCTACATATCATTCATATTTTTTTTTTATTTTCTTTACATATTGGTCTTCATCGTTTATTAGAGTATTGTCCCCCCTGTTTTTGATCTTGTAGACAATGATCAGAACAATGATAGATGATGACAAGACATAAGTGATGTGAATGCTTTCAGATGATAGAAGTCTAATTTGAGTTAAATTAGTCTTTATAGTTATTTTATCAGTTCTATTTTTTCATTATTGGAACAATGTAATAGTTACGATAATTCACTGGCTAGACTATTGAAAAAGTATTTTTATTATTTTTAAAGTTATTGCTTCTGCATATTGTTGATCAATCTTTTGATCAAAGTCAAGTCAAAGAAACAATGTCGTAGCGTCTTCAAATATGTATTCTGCTATATGGTGGGGTGTAGATTTGGGGAGCGTTGCAGTTATATAATAACTAGCGGTAGAGGTTCACTAAAAACAAGTATCATTTAATTAATCTTGATAAATTATATATATTATTAATAATAATTGTATACTCTTTTAGTTACGCTAAGAATCTCACAATAATCAAATGTATGCCATTGTATTAGTTCATCATTATTAAATAAATAATTTATAAACTATACAGCTTAACTTTTTTCTATATATAGATTACATAAATATATATCCATAAATTTGAAATTGCGTAGATAATAAAATGGATATCGAAATATCCCTACATAAGTACAAACATGTATTGGGGGTGAAAATTTTGCTTTAGTTTCTTTATAGATTCCATCCTTATTCAACTATTTAGATAGAAAAATGTTAAAAACCATAAATAACTATGGCATAAAAATGCTCAATTTAATTGGATGAGATAATTATCCAAGATTTGTTAAAGTTCTCATATTCTAACATAATTATTTTTCTTCAATGATCTCAATAATTTCAAAAGAAAAACTAAAGAAGGATAATATTATCAATAAAAATAACATACAATTTGAACAAAAGTCATAGATTATCTATGAAAAAAAGGATTAAGTTAATAAAAATAATAAATTTATGTACTTGGTTGGAAGAGAGTTCATGACTTAACGACAATAGAGATTGGAGGAAGCAAATGCTAACGATGTGTGAGGTAAAAAAACACAATAAAAAAAGTTAATCCAGATTATAATATAAAAGTTACATAGAAAAAATATGATAACTAAGAAAATAAAGGTTAAGTGAAAAAATCATATATAAAAGATACGTACAAGTTTTTTGTTAAATCACATAATTAAGTAAGCTGAATACATATAACAATTGACTTATTTGATTTAATATATTTAATAAAAAATAACTGAATATTAGTACTGTTTCTAGACGAGGAGAAAATTACGTTTTAAATAATAATAATAAAACAATGACCATTGGATATAAGAATAAAAATATAACAAGTTTAAAATAAGAAAATAAATGTTAACTCAAAAGATATTATATAAAAATACCTATATAAGTTTTATATATTGATGTGAATAAATATAAAACAATAAAAAGATAAGTCAATAATATGATTAAAATCGTAAGAGGTCCGATCACTATATAGCGCAGTTTATATAAAAATGAATAACATAATTATGTCATCAAGAAAATCCGAGGAAGGATGATTCAAAGCGTTACGAGAGAAGGATCCCCTCGTAAGGGCATGCAACTTTTTGGTGTGTAGAAAATTTTGGTAGAGTGCTGTTATATTCTCTTAATTTATTCTTTAAATCTTTATTCGCTCAAAGTTCTCAATGTTCACAACTATTAACATAAGATTAATTCAGAATCAAGACAAAGAGCAGAACGATATTCCACTGATCAAATTAGCGACTCTAGAAATTAAACCCGAAAATATTAATTCTCGTCATTTTTATTAAACACCCCTACTAATAGGTGTACTAATCGAACTTACTTTCAATTTTTTATAATCATATTGTATTGATTTTTTTAATATTTTAAATATGTAAGTATTATGAAATATGTTAGCGACATGGAGTGAGAAAAATATATCTTTTTTTTCATTTTGGTATGCTCTTTCCTGCGATGTCAATGCATCATATTCGGCTGGATAATATGTAACGCATCAAATTTTATCCGTCTTCATTTCAGGTAATACCCTTACGACGCAGTTTGTGTACACCTGACACTAAGCCGTTGTAGAGCGTAACGGATGAACACTACGTAATAAAACACACTTTCAAAACGAGTAATTTATGTATTATTTTTATTGTTTTCCATATCACACCACGTTCTTCAACTTCTAAGTTTCATGACTGGTTGTAACTAATTTTCTGCGGATTCATCCACATTTTTTTCTCCCCACTTCAATAGCACATTATTACCACATCATCTAAAATCACTAAACAAATAAAAATAGAATAACATATAAATTCAAATAAAAAATTAAAAAGGATGCCGCCACATTGATCAAATATATTTAAAAATAATTTAGAAATTAGCGAACAAAATGCTATAAATTATTTCTACCAATCAGAATTTAATAGTTGATTTTTTTTTCTCCTAACGTATTATATTTTCTTTTACCTAAAAGAGTTTATTTAATTTAAAATATTACGTTTTAAATTTAATATTTCATATATTTATTCATTCACGTCAACATAAATATTTTATTTCTTTAAATTAATTTTTTTTTCTTCATTTTAAAATAAAATAGTAGTTTTAGAAATAATATTTATTTGAAACATAACAAACAAATTAATTATTATAGTGGAAATAAAATTAGTTTTTATGCATATAAAATAATTATATATTATTTCCTAAGTATCTTATATTTTACTAAAGTTTGTATTGATAAAAAATTAATTTAACCCGCTCTCAGATAGTCACAGTTCATATGAAAATTTCGTTAGGATTTAAATTATTTTATCTCTTATAGCGGTTTTAGTCTCATATGAATAAATTATAAAAAAATTATTAAGTACATATATGGACATGAAACAAATTTAAAATATATTTTAAAATTATACAGAACAATGTGCAAAGTGAATAATACATTGATACATATTATATTAGAGTCGTTATGTGAACGCGCCTTAATAAAATTGTAGGGACTAAAACTTAAAATAAATAATATTTCGATTAAAGATGTTACATCTTGCTCAAGAATCACGCTCCATCCACATAAAAAAGAATTGCCTTCTCCCACAGCCACGCTCATTAATTTTTTGAGTTATTTTCTCTGACACCTCACTCTACTATAACTTTTTTTCGTAAATAATCTCAAACTAAAATTTTATTCAATTTAGTTCCTAAACTATTTTTGATTTAACATTTTAGTCCTCTATCAATTTTTTTATTAAAGTTAATTTTTTAGATATGTTAAATGACACTTATATCCTTACGTAAAAAATTAAAATATTTTTTATCTTTTATTATTTATTAGTTTAAAACACTTATACCCTTTTGATAATCTTTTTTTGGATTAACAAAATAAGTAATAAAAGATAAAAATTATTTCAAAATTTAACATAAAAGTATAAATATCATTTAACAAAGATAAAAATTTAATTTTAATAGAAAAAACAATGCGGGAATGAATTAAGGAATAAAATTGATAAAATTATAGTTTGGAGTTATTTACAAAAAAAAGTTATACTACAAGGAATTTTAACGGAAATAACCCTAAATTTTTATAATCTTCATACGTAATTCCTCTCGCATCAATTTCTCACAACACTCTTTTATTAAGTATTAAATTATTATCTATTAATAACTAAACGTTTTTTATTAACTAATTCGTTGTCAGCTGATCGTTAATCTTGCCAAATTAAACAATTATTCCACGAATTATATTGAACCGTTCATTATGTTTTCCCATTTTTGTGATGGTGTACAGGTAAATCAATATGCACGCGTGAAGGCCAAAGGTCTAGCAT
>LTAE01006789.1:0-11816 GCA_001647135.1 Pontederia paniculata
ATAATAATAATAATAATAATAATAATAATAATAACAATAATAATAATAATAATAATACTCCATTAAATTCTGTTTCTTTACATGTATTTATATTTATTTTCGCTCTGTCATTAACTAATTAGCAGTGGAATTTTTTTAATTAATGTTCATATAATTTAACCTGTGGATTCAAAACTTAAAATAAATTAACTTTGGTAATTAATCCGTGATATATATGGTCGTGTTAAGTAACTTTGTTGGAAGTTAAAATCATTATTGATCAATCGGCCAACAAACTTGTAGCTTAATTTTGACCCCCTAAATCGTGCTTTAATTAAATAGCAAACTAGAAAACTTTCTTGCTCTCCAAACAATTGCGAATGATTTGAAAGTTGTTGTTATTATTATTATATATAACAAGTCTAATGCCGCGTATCTCTTCCTCATTTTTTTAAATATTATTTAGACAAAATATAGAAAAACTAAATAAAACAAACAAAGGAAAGGGTCAAGCAAAATAAATAACTTGACACAAATAAGGAATTAAGTCTTTGACACATGTCGCTTTCACATTTTTTAAAATAGCTATTATAAAGAATTTATATTTAAAGAGTACAGTAATAAGATATAATAATTATTTTAAAAGATCCTAACTCATGTAATTAAGAAAACTTGCCACATTAAATTAATAAAAGAATTTTAATTATATGTTACATGTTTTTATAAAAATATTAATTTCTTATAATTTTGGAATTACTTTTTTCCTATAAGATAAAATTAACAAAAAATATATAATAATTATTTTTAAAAAGTCTTTATTCATGTAAATTAAGAAAACTTAATACTTTAATCTGTTTTCAAAAGAAAGAATACATTTACAATTAAGAAAATTCTTAGCTCAAGTGAAATAAACTGAGAAAATTTATAATTTTAATTTATCATTATTTTCGAAATTATTTTTCCATGGAAAACGAACAATCATTATAAAAGGACATATACGGAATAACATCTAATGTCATGTGGCATCTCTTCAATTTTCTAGAAATAATTAATTTAAAAAATTAAATAAATATATAGCAACTACTCTAAAATCTATATTTGTGTAAAATAAATTAGAAATATGATTCAAATAAATAATATATTAATAACTTTGAAATTATTATCTTTGGAATTATTGTTTCTTGAAACATAAAAAAGGAAATAAACTAAAAATTATTTATAAAAAGTCATGACTTAAGAAAACTAGTAAAAATTGAAATTTTAATTATTTGATGATTTTCCCATTGAGATATAAAAGAAACAATAAGAAAATGATTATTATTGATTAAAGTGACCTAACTAAGCTAAATTAAAAAACTTAATTTAGAATTATAATACAAAATAAGGTAATACATAGGCGAATTGAGAAAAATAATTAAACAACCAAATATACGAAATATTTATTTTTAAAGTGTAAATGTAAATTATGAAAATTTAAAATTTGTAATTCTTACTATTTTTAGAATTATACTTTCCTTAGAGAAATAAAATAATAAATACAATTATTTAGATAGAGTCATAATTCAAGTAAATAATAAAGTTTGAAATTTAAGTTATTAGTACTTTTACAATAAAGGTTCTATTGGAAATAAAAAAAAAGTAAAAATAATAATTTAAAAAAGTCCTAACCAAAATAATTAGAATATTTAAAATTCTAATTCAAAATAAGTAGTATATTGTCAAATTTGAACTTATTATTATTTCTGAAATTATTGTTCACTTTAGAAACAACACAAGTAATAAAATTAACAATTATTTAGAAAGAATTCAGACTATAATAAATTAATAAATTTGAAATTTTAATTTATTATTATTTTGAATTTTTTGTTACACAAAATATAAAAGAGTAGGAAGATAATTATTATTTCTAGAAAAATTTTAAAGTAAATCGAGAAAATTTAAAATTTAATAAAAAGTTAAGAGTACAAATTAAGAAACAGAATAAACTATAACGATTAAAAATTAAACCCTTGCCATGTGGCGGAGTCCACCCCTTTGAGGATGCTACTCAATTTATACATATTAAATGTGGCCGATCAATTACAATGACACCTGATTAATAGAAAGAAAGAAATTAATATAAAATAAAAGATAATTATATTACATACGAAAGCCTAAGTGATGCAATCGATAATAATTTCATAATTCAATGAATTTACCTACAAGAACCAAATGCAGGGGAAGTCCTCTCCCATAAGGTCGAAGGTCCCACATGATAAACAATAATAATGAATATGAATTTCATATTAGAATAAGCATATAGATTATTTGTATGTAGTGTTATATAAGATGAAATAATGTACAAGAAATAATGAAAGAAATTATCAAATAATCAATAGTTCGATTGAGCATAATAAGAACCAATAAGAATAAATATTGAATATCAACTATTTATTTAGTATCAATGAAAATTATTAACTCAATGTTCTATATCATTTCTTTGTCTAATGTCAATAGAGTGCAATATAGATCAATAATAAACACTTATCATTGTCATTACTTTGCTCGATATCAATAGGTATCAATGATTCAATGTTCAATATTATCAAATATCATTGTTTTGGTATCATTATTTTGATAAATAGAAGTTGTTTATCAACTTCTTGTATCTTATCTTATTTGAAAGAGCTATTCACTTTTTATAAGGTACACCATGCAAATAATACAGTCTCGTACCGATGGTCAGTGATGCATCGGACCATGACAAATGCCCTCTTTTTAAAGAAAATTTACATCACTCACTTTAGGTGAAAACCCTTAAATAATCAAATATAATGGTATACTTGGCTTAACATCGATGTCCCTTAATTTTTATTATTTTTAGTTAAGCTTATTGGTTATCTTTAGTTCGTATTAGTGATTTATCCATGATGTTGATCAATATGAAATCAATGAAAGAGTACATTGTACTTTAGATCAATGATAAATTGTATACTAATCACTGATATATATTAGTTTGAACAAATGAATGATGTATTAAACAAAATCTAATTAATTATCTTTGGATCGTATAGACTATCATAAGATATTATAGAAGTGAATGATACTTCAAATCAATGATTATATTCTTTATAATAATCAATAACAAGACTGGACAATTGGATAAGACATGAATTAAAATTCATGAACTGTGTTCCTCACATATTTTCAGGGATGTCCAATCTTTTAAGTGGATTAGTGGATGCTCGATCTAGTAGCTAAATGATTCGAGTGTTACGTGACACATGATTTATTTGAGTATCATCACATTAATATTCATATAACACCAGTTTGTCATCCAAATATTAAACCCTTATGCCTTCATAACCCCACCTGAAACAATAATGATAAATCAAATATAAATATTTAGACAACTTCATATAAGATATTCATTTTCAGTTTTAGATAAATTTAACATATTGTCAATATAAAATTTATAATTCAGTCCATCTGCATCTATTTGGATTCATTTCAATTTTCATTGAAAGTAGCCTCATAAATAGCTTACATATAAAATACATATGTTTTTTCTCCTTATCCTTTATTCTCAAGAAATCATACTTGTGTATCAAATTTATATCTAGTGTTTTGAGAGGTGAACTTTAAAATATTATAACTCTTTATAATCTTATTCCTTTTAGGCCATTCAAATTTGTAATACAAGGTCACACAAAAATATAACTACTATATAAATTTTATATTTTATTTTGATTTGTACAATTTATGGTATATTTTTTAAATAGAACCCATTGGCTTTCGGGACAACATGACCTAAGGTTAATATTTTGGACATGATGTTTTCTACAAACCTCGGATTAAAATGAATCCAATTTCTACTAAAATTAGACTTTAAAATATATCCGTCCATATTATTTATAATCTTTGGACAAGTAAAACCTGTCCTAAACTCTATCTGAAGTTAGACTATAAAAACTAGACAAAAATTTTGTAGATCTAAATATATGGTTCGAGTCATAAATGATATGCATATGGACTAAATCTCCTATCATATATTTGCTACAAAATCCTTGCATGATTAAAATTTATTGAAGATCAATATCAAAGAGATGATCCATTAGTAATAACCACAAGAATCTCAATAAAACTCTAACATGATGAACATAGGAAAGGAGAATAGATTTAAATTACTATCATACAAAATCTAACTTCAATGAATCATAGAAAAAGAGATCTTAAACCATAATTATACAAAACAAGCATAAAGCAATATGTGTGAATTTCATGACATGAAATTAAAAAAAACAATGATAGGTGAAACAAAATGCATAGCTTTAACGTGCATCAATCTCTTGTTTTGGATTTGTTTAGCACACCTCTTTGATGACTTGATTTGTTCTTCAGGTTCTTTCTTCTTAGCACTCCTCATGTGTGATTCCTTGGCTTAAAAGGAAGTGAACTTTGAGAGAAATAAATAGAATGAAAGAGGATCCAAGAGAGAATGGTTGAAAGATTGTCTCATGACGGCTAGGGTTTCAAAATGAAGGAGCATGGGACATATATATATATATATATATATATATATATGGGTAAAATGATTGTGCAGCCCGGTTTGGAGCTGTAATTTACAGCTTAATTCATGACCGTTCATCAAATCAATCATAACTTATGATCGACTGGTTAATCATTGAAAGGCTTAAGGAAAAGTTTTACTTGATTAAGGTAGCTGAACAACCTCTTCAACCTCCTCAGCAAACATGAGGNTATATATATATATATATATATATTATATGTATACGATACATCACATTCTTAATATAAAATATAATTTTGATTTTATGAGTATATGAAATTTTGATTTTATTTTTTCGTGAATTTGATAGACTTATTCGACATATGGCAATTTTTCTTGCATGTTTCATTTAAAAAAAAACTTTTCATATTAACAAGTTTAATAATTTTAATTCAACATTATCCATTCATTTTTTTTTCAATTTCAAACTATTATATATTTTATACATAAGTAGATGATAATTCGTGCCATTCTCAATTAGAAAATAGTTTAAATCTCATGATTTAATGTTGACGTGAAAATTTTACCTTACTTATATTTATAAAATATTGGCTCATTCAAATAATCATTATTACATTTGAAGCTTAGAAAATGTAAATATATTGAATGTGTATTTTTTTTTCTTTTTCTTCGGTCCCATGTTTACTTTATCCCAAATATGAATAATATATCTTTTCTCTTGTCAAAGTTTAAATGTTTGTCAATATTACAAGTAACTGGCTGGTATATCTTTTTAAGAATATGTAGTTATATAATAATTTTTTTAGGTTTTAAAAATCATGAAAATTAAAGTTTACAAATGAATATTCATATAGTTTATGAATTACTTTCTTATAATATAATTTAGATTATTACATGTTGTAAGTTATGTGCACCCACTAGCCACATATCCTAGTTCCGCCACTGATGTCAATACTTGAATATTATTAATATCAAACTAGTTTATTAACCAGTTCGATACGTGAATATTAATACATATAAATTATTTCAACTCAATAATCATAACACATTTTTTTTTGTATTTTTACATAAAGTATTTGTTTTGTAGGATAGAAATTAATATCACAACTCAAAAAACCCTATCAATTATTTAATTCTAATCCAAATTTGATATAAAAATAAAAAAAAATAAATATTTAGTGGATAAGATGAAAAATAACAAACATAACTATTCTAAACCAATTTTTAATTCAATTATTTAAATTTTAACAATAAAATTTCATATGAAAATAAAAATTTCTCAAAAAATATAATTTGAAATAAAAATATGAAAATAAAGATGTGTTATTAAGCCAACTCAATCTCCTCGATGTTTAATCACTTAAATTTAAATATAAGATTCTATAAACTATATATCTATTCATTAAAAATATTTTTTCAAAGGAATTATTTTGAGAAATTGTGAAGATACCACTTGGAATTATACTAATTATGGAAGTATAAATAAATATGAAAATAAAAAAAATTGCTCTTGTTAGGTCCTTTAAAAGTAATAACACTTTTTCATTGAACAAATATTCTCAAACAAAAAATTTAATTTTAATTCAATATAATTATGAATTTGGACTATTTTTAGATAATGATTATATATTTTTTCAGGAAAAATATAATTTAGAAAATAATTATAAATTATTGTGGCTATTTGAAATTCATCATCATCATCATCATCATCATCATCATCATCATCATCATCATCATCATCATTATTATTATTATTATTATTATTATTATTATTATTATTATTATTATTATTATTATTATTATTATTATTATTATTATTATTATTAGTATTATTATTATTAGTATTATTATTATTATTATTATTATTATTATTATTTATTATTATTATTATTATTATTATTATTATTATTATTTTAGATTAATTTAATAATTTGAATTTGTGAATGTACAATTTAATCTAAATTAGAATTTTTAACCTTCTTAGCTTACTTTATATATTATTATTATTAGTATTATTATTATTATTATTATTATTATTATTATTTATTATTATTATTATTATTATTATTATTATTATTATTTTAGATTAATTTAATAATTTGAATTTGTGAATGTACAATTTAATCTAAATTAGAATTTTTAACCTTCTTAGCTTACTTTATAAGGACTCTATAGAATAAACAATTATATTTGAAAATAATAATTCCAAAATGAATAATAATTTCATATTTAAATTTTTTTAATTTACTTGACATCAGACTTTATTTAAATAATAGCCACTAAAATATTAATTATTAGAATTTATCTTTCCTTAATAATTTAATATATCAACTTTTCTTCCTTTAATTGAGTAAGAATACTATTAAAATAATCATTAAATATTATTTAATGATATTGTGTCAAAAGAGTTCAAAATAATTATGAAGCACTAGTTTATTTATTCTTAAAAAGTTTAAAATAATATTCAATTGAAATAAATATTCTTAAAATAATTATTAAGCAATTGAAATAGGTATTATTAAAATAATAATAAAGTAAACTTAAAATTTTATTAAGTTACTTGAGTTTTAACGAATTATTATTTTATTATTTATCTTTTTTTATATCAACATAATTTTTTTAAAAAAATAAATTTAAAATTTAAAACTTTCTTAATTTCCTTTATTTTTTAATGTTATTATTAATGTATTTTTCCTTAATTTGATAATGTACTCTTTATTTTAAATCAAAATTTCAAACTTGCCTTATTTTATTTTATTAGGATTCTTTAAAAAAAGGATCCTTTTTAAAACAGTAATTCTAAACTTAATAATATATTTACTTCTATATTTTTAAATAATTGTTAGTTGAGGATTTGAATTTTAAACTTTCTTAATTTACTTCAGTTAGGACTCTTAAAACTGAAAATTATTTTTTAATGGAAAAAAAATATTCTGGAAATATTGATAAATTAAAATTTAAATGTTATCTTCTTAATAATTTATTTAGAATCTTTTTTAAATTATTATTAGTTTATTACTTTTGTTATTTTTCTAAGGAAACAATAATTTGTAAATTAATAATAAATCTATATTTATTTTTTTAATTTACTTGACTAAAAATCCTTTGTAATATTTATTTTAAAATATCTAATAGATTACTTATATAATAAATATTTAGATGAAGTTTTTGTTAATAATTATTGTGACACGTTTTCTTTTTTTCTTAAGATTAATTTAAAATAATTATTATTTATTTATATCTTTCAAAATATTTTTAAAAAAAATTATGAATGCGACGCACAACATAAAAATTTATTCCTAATAATAATAATAATAATAATAATAATAATAATAATAATAATAATAATAATAATAATAATAATAATAATAATAATAATAATAATAATAATAATAATAATAATAATAATAATAGTAGTAGTATTTGTAGTAGTAGTTGTAGTAGTAGTAGTAGTAGTAGTAGTAGTAGTGGTGGTGGTAGTAAATTTAAAAGTTTATTAGTTTGCTTGAGTTTAAATTTTTTATGAATTAATATTTTGTTACCTTCCTTATTTTTTATGGAATCCACAATTTTAAAAATAAATAAAAAATTCAAATCTAAAACTTTTTTAATTTACTTTGAATATTTATGTTATTATTATTATTTATTAGTGTTATTATATCTTTGATTTATTTTTCTTAGTTTGATAATGTAGTTTTATTTTAAATCAGAATTCTAAATTTGTTTTAATTTACTTTTTTACGATTTGGTGACAATTCTCTTTTTTAATAATAATTCTAAAATAATAATTAATTTACTTTCATTTAAAATAACTAATATGTATTAAATTGTTTATCATAATTATCTATCAAAAGGAATATGATTTACAATAAATATTTTTTTACCTTTTTTATAGCAACATGTGTATTATAATAATATATCAACGATATTTAAATCATAAAAATGACATAATGTGTTTCAGACTATAATGATTTTTTTGCATAATGTAATTATTCAAACACAAATATTTTTAATATAGATATTACTATTATATGATATAGTTTCTAAAAAAGTAGAAACATAAAATATGTTGAAATGATAATTAAAAAGCAAATATTTATTTATATTATACTAAAATACTACACGTGAAGCATACTAATAATATTAATAATTTATTTTAATAATTATGAAATATTTTGACCATGTTGTTTTTCTATTAAAGAAGTCACTGTAAAAATATTATTTAATTAATTATTAAAAATAAATTAATGGAATTTCAGATAAAATTTGGTGAAAATATTTGATTAATAAGTCAAGTAATTTCGGGACTAAAATTTATAGGTTTGCCATTTAAGATTAGATAGTGTAAAATGGTTACCATTTATGAATGTTAAAAGAAATAATCCTATATATATATATATATATATATATATATATATATAGAAAGAAAATAGTTTGTTTTATCAATAAAAAATCCGCTTTTGAATAACGGAATATTTTCGAAGTTAATTTTTTTTCCTGGAACAAACATTCCCAAATCTTCGAATTGAATAAATTGGACCACTCCATGTTGAAAGCAGTTTATGTTTTTTTATAACATGGAAAAGATAAAAGAGAAAATTAAAAATTTGAAAACTTTGAAACATATTCCAATTGTAACGGAAACAGAATGACATCCAGATAGAACCCTACTTTAAGTTACTATGAATAAGTTAAGGGCTCCAGAGATATTGACTCCTACTTTTTTTAACCTTGTTCCTGTCGTGTAAAAGCAAAAATAAGAGAAAAAGAAAACCCTTGAACAGCAAACGCCGTGCAAATTACTTTTGTTGCAGTTGGAGAAAGATATGGCCAAGTATCGCGCCACCATCGCCAGCGTCGTTGAAAGCGGGTTAGTTCTGGGTCTACTTTTTGCAGGACTCGCTGTCGCAAGCGCCGCCCTCATCGCCGCTGGTTTGGTCATCCGCGTGGATTCCCTATTGCGTCCCGCAAAGGGCGTCGGCGCCGGTGACCATAACGAAGCGACGTCGACGTTCGCGATCAGACGTTTGCTGATAATAGCGGTCATCGCCGCCGTAGTCGACCAAGTTCTAATCGTACTCCTCGCCGCCATGCACCTCACAGGAATCTATGATGCGTCTCGACTTTTCCGGCGTATGTGCTCCTCCTTCGCGCTAATTTGCAGTTGCACCTCGCCGGAGTCTATGATGCGTCTGGACTGTTCCGGCGAGGAGGAGAAGGCTTCGCAGCCGCGCCTGAACAGTGGTGGAGGCGACAGGAGTAACTAATTGACTGCCGAGACTTTGGGGATTTGCATTGGCCTAACAAGTAGATATTCCTAATATTCTTGTTACTTTCATTTCATATGCACCTCAAAAGTCTTGAAACTTTTTTTTCTGAAAGAAGGTACTTTATTTTATCTGAAAAAGTCTTGAAACTTCGGTTTTTAAATCTTTCTTTTGTGGCACATGTTGCATGTATACCCTTTTCCATTATGCTAATAGTTCTAACTAATTAATAGTGTTTTCTCTCTTTTGGGTAAATATGACTTAATGATTCTTGTGAGAAGATTTTGGAATTTATATGCATGTTCTTTTATCGATTAATGGATTATGCATGTTTTTATCAACTTGGGGAATTTTAAGATTTTAGAGCACATTTGGTTGTATAATAAGTATTAAAATTTCTTCTTATTTTGACCAAATACCTAGAAAACATAAAATCACCTAAAAAGTTAAAATTATGAAAATCATTTTGAAAATATGTAAAAATAGAATACTAAACAAAAATTCGATTTGTTTTGTGGAATATAATATATCCCCTTGGATTATTATTTCGGGTTTGGATAAAATATGAAAGACTTTATGGTTATTGTTGTGTGGTCATCGTTATTTTTTACCTTCTTGTTGGAATTTTTTTTCATGTAAAATTTGATATTTCTTTTACCTGATATTTTTTTTGCACAATATTGACTTGAATTATTTAATTTAGGTTTATTTTCATTTTTCTCCCTTGAACTATCACGAAATTTCTGATATACCCCTAAATCATAAAACAAGGCAGAAGTAGTTTGGTTTTGAATTTAATCAAATTGTTTTGATTTATTAAATTATCAATTTACCATTTTCTCTTCTTTCTCTTTCTCTTTCTTGTTGAATCTAGGATCCCGAGTGTATTTTGATGATCACAAATTTGTAAGTGAACTTAGCATGTACTGATGAACTTGTTGAGCTGAATTCTATAACAGGTTGATTCAAGTTCAGGAGATGTTAAATCGACCAAAAAGCTAAAAGACTGGATGACCTATGCACATGAAAAATCTCAGAAGAAATATGTGTGCAGTGGTCATCCTGAGAACATAGAAGTGGTCGATAGATGATGAAGGAAGAATACATGTAAAGAGGAGCTGAAGCATGACTGAATATATTAAGTGGGATCAGAAGATGACAAATCGACCAAAGCTGAAGAAATGGGCGACCTGTGCACACATAACATATATCAGAAGAACTACGTGTGTGCACTGAGCGTTCCAAGCATATGAAGCAGTCGATCTACATATGAAGAGCTGAAGAATGGAGTATTTGAAGAGGGATCAGGAGTTAACCGGTCGACCTGAGCTGAAGGAATGGACGACTTGTGCACACCATATATCATCAGAACTATGTGTGCAATGGGCGTCCTATGCATGTGAAGTGGTCAACCATCATTCAAAGGAGGAATACATATGAAGAGGAGCAGAAGTATAAGTGATCGACCAAAGATGCAAAAAGGTCGACCAATAATTGAGGAGCTGAAGCAGTGAAGGAGGGATCAAAGGTGAACCGGTCGATCAGTGATGAAGAAAGGGCGACCGGGGAAAAAGGCTGAACTGAGGAGGTCACCCGAAGATTGAAGAATGGGCGACCCCAAGACAACACTTCCATACAAAGTTGGGGAGTGGTCGTCCGAAGGGCTCAGTGAGGAGACAACGGATGATCGGAAGATTGCCAGGCCGAGGAGTGGACGTCCAGAGGGCTCAGGGTGGAGACAGTAGACGACCAAACAAGAAGGCAGCGGAGGAGTGGTCGACCGCAGGATAGGCGGATGACAGATGAAGTTTGTTAGAGGTCGTCCGGGGTCTGAGGAAGACAGGAGCGGTCGACCAGGTGAACTGACAGCAGGCCTAGGTGTGGGCGTCCGAGGAAACTGACAGGAGGTCAGTGGACGTCCGGAGACTGTCCGGAGCAGACAGTGGACATCCGAGGTTCCATGAGGGAATCTGCGGATGTCCGGTCCCGTCAGAGGGCGACGGTGGAGCGGTGAGTGCCCAGAGGATTCAGGAGGAATCAGAGGTGGACCGCAGCGGCAG
>LTAE01006789.1:20326-32112 GCA_001647135.1 Pontederia paniculata
GCTTGTCGGGAGTCTTCAAGGCCAGGAGTGGTGTCCAGGAGGCTGAGGTGAATTCAACGGACGACCAGTGTCGTTGGAGATGGTCCAGGAGGTCAAGCGATCGGCCACAAGAGGTGGCGGATGACCAGGAGGCTTGACCGACATCTTGCGAGACCAGGAGTGGTGTCCAGGATGCTGAAGAGAAGTTAGCGGACGACCAGTGCGGTTGAAGACGGTCCAGGATGACAAGCGGTCGACCATAGGTGACAGACGACCAGGAGGCTTGACGGACATGTCAAGGACGGTCAGCCACAAGAGGTGGCGGACGATCGTTGGAGCTTGATGGTAAGCTTCACTCAGAGATGGGGCGTCCAGGATGCTGAAGTGAGTCAGCGAGCGACCATAGAGGAGTGGTAGCTGGGAAGGTCAAGATCGGTCGACCGAAGACAAAGCGCGGGCGACCGGTGGAGCTTGACCACACTCTTCAAGCTGGAGAGCGGACGTCCAAGAGGCTGAAGTGAATCAGCGGGTGACCAGTGCTCAGTTTAACAGAAGGACTCAAGTCAAGATCGGGCGGCCACAGGAGGTGGCGAACCACCGAAGGTGCTTGACTGAGGGAAAGGCTTCAGACACTTGAAGCTGCGGACACCCGGAGGTGAGCGGTGGACGACCGGAGCACCAGGCGGCAGTTCAAGTGGGGACGTCACCGAAGGAGCGGTCGATCAGGGCTGGAGCAGCGGACGACCTACGGAGTAGGTGAAGGCACTGTACTTGCACAATGGCTAGTTTTCTGAGAGAGATAGCTAGGTCTTGAGTGCAGAGTATAAATGTAAACCCAAGAGTATTGGGAACATAACTTTGGCCATTTTACCAGTGTGTGTATTGAGTGAGTGCCTTAGTTCTCCTTGTGAGAAGGGTTCGAGAGCTCTTGAGTGTTACATGTAAGAGGTTGTCTCCTTGCCCTCAGTGCGAAGAAAGGAGAAGTTGTAAGGGAGCCTTCGCCCTTGAAGAAGGAAGTAGTGATCTCCGGAGACCTCGTGGAGAAGACCGGAGCGGGGACGTAGGCCAGGAGTTCGGTCGAACCTCGTCAACAAACTTGGTGTTTGTTTGTGTTGTGTGCTGTCTCTTTACTCTCTTCTCTCTACTTGTGTTATTAATCGTATATGTATGCTTCCGCTGTCATAACACAGTTAGGTTAAACATAAAAGAGAGTAAAAGTTTTAATACACCAATTCACCCCCTCTTGGTGCCATCTAGATCCTATATTTCTCTCTCTCTCCTCTTCACGAGCATCGACACGATGCTCACCTACGTGAGCTCACGCAGGTGAGCAGCAACGCCCCCGACGCTCGTGGAGAGGAGGGAAGTGAGAGAAAGACACAGAAGAGAAGATGAGGGAAATTGAAAATTTAATAAATTAAAATAATTTAAGTTAATTTAAAACCAGATGATTGGATAAAATTAGTCAATCAAAAAAAGTTTAAACTACTTCTGTCCGATTTTATAATTTAAGGGTAGATATGACATTTCACTATAGTTCAGGGGAGAGAAATGGAAATAACCGTTTAATATATACATAAAAATGGAAGGAAAATTTTAAACAAGTGAATTCATAGGAAAATTGATTTGTATTCCTTTCTTGTGTGAATTAGATGGAGCAAAACTATTTCAGCATGACTACAAACAACTATCCAATTTGGAAAGCAAGAATGAAAGATATTCTCTACTACAAAGATTTGATTGATTTTGTTGAATTAGGAGATAATATGTCAATAGGAAGTTGATAGTTGAAAAAAGATGCATAGAAAGATTTTTTAGAATGATTAGGCAATTTATTGATGTGAGTATTTTTCATTATATTGCTCAAAAGACAAATGCACAAGTTTTGTGAACATAATTGCAATGTTTATATGAATGAAATACAACCCATAATAAAGTTTTTGTGATTAGAAAATGGATGAACTTAAAATTTTAAGAAGGTAACTCTATTGCTAAAAACTTTAGTGAATTTCAAAATTTAGTAAATTAATTAGGAACAATGAAGATGACTCTTGATGATGAGATACAATGATTAATGCTCCTAAGTTCCTTATCAGAATTATAGAAAACCTTGATGATTACACTCAACAACTTTGTTCCTAATGGTGTTATATAATTTTTTATGGTTAAATATTATTTGTTCAATGAAGAAACAAGGGGGCAAAGCATGAGAACAAATATTGTACATGCTCTTGTCACAAAGAACTAGGAAGAGACAAAAGGTCCTAAGGAGACTGTTTACTGCATTACCTCTTAACATTATCTAGTAATCAACATTACCTAACAAAAAGATTACTACCTATTAAATTACCAATAATGTGCATTACCCTATTTACTATATATAAGTAATCCAAGTGGTAATTCAGATTATCATATTTACTTATATAATGATTACTAAATAATATACATCATTTTATCAAAATACCCTTTATAAATATTATTAAGTTAAAAATTTTGTATTATTGAATTGAAATTTATCAACTTAAACTCACAAGTTAATATATTTAAATAATTAATACCCTTCAAATTAAAATAATAATAAAATAATCTTTATAATAATAATAATAATTTATAAAAAATTAGTCTAACTAATAATACTTATAAATAACAATTAGTGCTATATTTTAATTCATAATATCATGATAATAATATAATATTATTAAAATAATATTTATTATGGTCATTAATTTATAATAATAATAATAATTTAATAATAATAATTTAATAATAATAATATTATTATTATTATTATTATTATAAATGTTATTGTTATTATTATATGGTGATTTATTTATTGTGTTATGTTTCATTTATGGAAGATTTAAAAGAACGAATATGAAACTAGTATAAATAAGATTATCACACTTGGATGATAATCTAGATAGACACCTCCCTCTTAGGTAATGTAGATTACCACTTCATAGGCAATCTGCATTGCTAGGCAATCAAGATTGCCTATGAATTAAAACAAGCAAACATGGTAATCTAGTGGGCCCAGATAATTTTAAGTTCAGATTACGAGTAATCTACAAAGATTATCAAGAGGAAAATGCCCCCTAAGAGTCATGATGATAGATCACAATATTTTCATATTGTTATTGTGGTAAGAAAAGTCAAATTGTAGAGACTGGAAGAAGCAAGAAAATAAAAAAAATAAAAAAAATAAAAAGAAGAAGCAACCAAAGTACTACTTCATTGACATCAGACAATGATCTTATACATATTTCAAATGAAAATGAATAGTGCAATTTTACAAACTCTTTGATTGAGTGAATAGTCGATTCAGGTGCTTCGAATCGTGCAACTCCTTTAAAAGAATACTTCAACATGTACAAGACTGATGATTTTGACACAATGAAGATGGAGAATAAAACTGAGTCTAAAATTATATAAATTGAAGATGCATGCACACAAACATATGCTGTTGTGAGTTTATTCTAAAGAATGTGAGACGAAAATCTGATTTACGTTTCAATTGATTTCTCTGTAGGATCTAGATGGCACCAAGAGGGGGGAGGGGTGAATTGGTGTATTAAAAACTTTTACTCTCTTTCGTTTAAACTTAGTGTGTTGTGTTAGCGGAAGCAAACATGTACGAATATAAACACAAACAGTAGGAAGAAAAGAATAGAGAGAAAACAAACACAGCACAACAACAGTTTGTTATCGAGGTTCGGCCGAACTCCTGGCCTACGTCCCCGCTCCGATCTTCTCCCAAGAGATCTTCGGAGATCACTGTTTCCTTCTTCAAAGGCCGAAGGCTCCCTTACAACTTCTCCTTTCTTGCACGAGGACAAGGAGACAACCTCTACAATGTAATCGCCCAAGATCGCTTGATCCCTTCTCACAAGGGGAACTATGGCACTCGCTCAAACACACTAGTAAAAATGGTCTAAGTTAGTTCTCAAGACTCTTGAGATTACATTTATACTCTGCACTAAAGACCTAGCTCTCTCTCACAGAAAACTAGCCGTTAATGCAAGTATTGTACCTTCACCTACTTCTTCGGTCAACCGCTGCTCCAGCCTTGGTCGACCGCTCCTTCGGTGAAGTCCCCACTTGAACTGCTGCCAGATGCTTCGGTCGTCCACCGCTCGCCTCCGGTCGTCCGCAGCTTCAAGTGTCCGAAGTCTTTCCCTCAGTCAAGAATCCTCGGTCGTCCGCCACCTCCTGTGGCCGACCGATCTTGACCTGAGTCCTCCTCTCCAACTGGCCCGGTCGTCCGCTGAACACCTTCAGCATCCTGGACGTCCGCTTCTCCAACTTGAAGAGGTCGGTCAAGCTCCACCGGTCGCCCGCGCTTCGTCTTCGGTCGACCGATCTTGACCTCCATCAGCTCCCACTCCTCTATGGTCGCCCGCTGAACTCCTTCAGCATCCTGGACGCCCCACCTCTGAGTGTAGCTGACCGTCAAGCTCCAACGGTCGTCCGCCACCACCTGTGGCCGACCGTCCTTGACATGTCCGCCAAGCATCCTGGTCGTCCGTCACCTATGGCCGACCGCTTGTCCTCCTGGACCGTCTTCCAGCTGCACTGGTCGTCCGCTGCCTTCAGCATCCTGGGCACCTCCGTCTCGCAAGATGTCCGCCAAGCCTCCTGGTCGTCCGCCACCTCCTGTGGCCGACCGCTTGACATCCTGGACCATCCTCGACAACCCTGGTCGCCCGCTGAACTCCGCAGCCTCCTGGACACCACCTGCACTGAAGACTCCTGACAAGCTTACCGGTCGTCCGCCATCTCCTGTGACCGACCGCTTGGCTGCCGTTCCCGTATCTTCAAACGCTCTGGACGTCCGCTGTCTTCCACAGCATCCCGGACGCCCACTCCTGGCTTTGAAGATCCCTCAGGATCCATGGTCGCCCGTGGCACCTACGTTCGACCACCCTGGACATGCACTTCCCTCTTCAGCTTCCCCTGGTCGTCCGCTGTCTTCACTACAGCATCCCGGACGTCCACTCTCCCAGGAACTGAAGACCGAGATCCTTCGGTCGCCCGCTGCACCCCACGGTCGACCGACTCGGGTCCGTGTCAGCACCTGACACCTGCGGTCCAACTCTGACTCCTCCTAGCTCTGGATGGCTGCCGCTGCGGTCCAACTCGACTCCTCCGAGCCCTGGATGGCTGCCGCTCCTGTGGAACATTTCCGGACGCCCGCTCTTCCACCTGAGTCCCTCGGACGCCCGCTGTCACCACCTGCCAGTACCTTGGTCGCCCACTCATTCCCATGAGATCTCCGGACGCTCCTCCCAAGGCTTCCTCTGACAGGTACCGGTCGTCCGCAGATTCCCTCCTGGAACCTCGGACGCCCGCTGTCTGCACCAGACAGCCTCTGGACGCCCACTGACCACCTGTCAGTATCCTCGGACGCCCAAACACCTTTCCGCTGTCAGATCACCTGGTCGACCGCTTTGTCCTCTCCTGACTCCGGACGACCTCTGACAGACTTCACCGGTCGCCCGCCAATCCTGCGGTCGACCTCTCCAGCCTCCTCGGCTCCCATCAGCTAACAGACACCTGGTCGCCCGCTTGTCTACACCACAAGCCTCCGGACGTCCTCTGTCTTCGCCTGATGTTCACTGGTCGCCCGCTCTCAACCTGCGGTCGACCACTCTTCCACTGCCCTCTGCTCCGGGCGTCCACTGTCTCCACCTGAGCCCTCTGGACGTCCGCTCTTCAGCCTGGCAGTGCTCCGGTCGTCCGCTGTCTCCTCCTGAGCCCTCCGGACGACCGATCCCCAAATGTGTCGGAAGATGTGTTCTTGGGGTCGCCCATTCTTCAATCATCGGGCGTCCTCCTCCTTGAAGCCTTTTCCTCCGGTCGTCCTTTCTTTAACTTTGATCGACCGGTGTTCTCCTTGACTGCCCTCCACAGTCCATCAATGTCGGTCGCTCTCTCCTCAGCTCTGGTCGACCGATCTTCTTGTTGACTGCCCCCACAGTCTAATACAGGTCGCCCTCTTTATGTTTTGGGTCGACCGTATATGCCTCCTCCTCCATATGCATTGCTTTTTATATAACCTCCATCCTCCTTCCACTGGTCGACCGTTTATATCCTTAGGACGCCCGCTGCACACATATGATTCTTCATGATGTGTATTACGTGTGCAGTGGTCGTCCATTCCTTTAGCTCAGGTCGACCGCTGTACTGAACTTGTCTATGTCCTGTTACAGAAATCAGCTCAAACAAGTTCATTAGTACAGACTGAGTTCACTTACAAATTTGTGATCATTCAAAACAATCTTGGGATCCTAGATTCAACAATCTCCCCCTTTTTGATGATTACAAATTCATAAGAGTGAACTCATGTTAGTTATAAACATAAAGCATATCCAGAAATTTTAACTAACCAAGTATGCTCCCCCTGAGACAGATATTTCTCATTTTAGAAACTCTCCCTCTCAACTCATGCATATATTTAGAAACAATTCTCCCCCTTAGTTTATGCATGTATACAAGATATAACAATAATCATACTTAATAATATAACTTGTGTACACAGTATTCAGAAGTACTAATAATGTCATGCAATTCATTTCTGAAAGTTCATTCAACCAAAAATATTCATTACAACCATTCAAGTTCAGGAAATCTGAAAATATTACAAACATTCTAACTACGTTTCCTGATCCTTAGCAACTGGCTCTACTAGATCCTTAGTAGCCCTAGCTGTTTCATCTAGTATCTTCTGGACAACTTCTTCCACCAGGGCATCGACTTGTTCAGGAATTGGATCTCGAGCTTCATTCTCTACTCCAGTCTCCACAGTTGATCTTCCAAGACTTGCAAGTTGAAGATCAACATCCTGAATATTTGCAGTTTCTCTATCAGCTTCACCATCTCTGCTCTCCTTCTCCTGAGTAGGTTCAACCTCTTCAGTATTTTCCTTTTCTTGAACCTCTTCGAGAATAGGTTCAAGTCTCTGTCCCTCCTCCATGTGTTCAGGCTCCTTCTGTTCATCCTCTTGGCCAGGCTCTTGTTCACTCTCCTGACCAACTATTTCTCCCCCTTTGTAGTCATAAAAAAGAGGGTGTCCTTCATCCGGATGGGCAGCAAGCTCGAATCCATGTGCTCGCATGAAGTCAACCTGTGCCTTCCAACCTGAAACAGAAATTTGTTGAAAGACCCCTGAACAAAAGTTTCTACTTGACCTCCACTAGCAGCTAGTGCAGCTTGTTTTTGTGTGCATGTGGAGTGAGGCCAGTGCATGGGTGCAAGCTTAATATGTGGAGAATTTGGGGTATCAAGTATACTATTAAGCTTGGTTTCTGTTATTGACAGATGCTTCCCATGTATGTAGGATTTTATTTCGTCAAAACTGTCATTATTGGTTAGATTGACATAGAAAAGTTTGACAATATTGGGATAGACAGTTTGATCAATATTAAGAAATTTGATCCAACCACTGTCCTCAAAGGTTTCCTTGAGACCTGGTAGCTGAAGGCTCTCCCAGTCTATGACATGAAAGGGTTCGACTACTCTCTGTTCGTCATATAGATGGTTGTTAAGCTCAGCCTCTTTGCTAATGTATCATGGAGAGGAATACTTAGGTTCAGGTGGGTTCTCTGTGTTTTGAGGTTCGTTTGGGCGAGTTCCTACTGGTTCGATAGGGACTTGTTGTGAGGAAGAAGATGGTTCTCCTACTTGGTTCCCTGTTTCAGAGGCTTTTACTAACCTACGCCTCTTGACAATTTGTTTGTTTGGAGACATGACTTCTAACAATGAAAGAGATGTGGTTTTAAAAGTTTGAGAAGACGATTATCAGAGAGAAATGAAAGATTTGATCCTGAAAGGAAATGTATTCAACAATAAGTCAGACTTCGTTCAAACCATAAACTCTCGATAATCCCTAGCGAAAATCTAGAAAATGAACTAGATCACGGTTTAGGAGTAGAGTTTCAAGTTTACCTATGATGTCCTATGCTCTCTTGAATCTTCTGAGAATTCGTAAATGACTTTGGAGGGAGAGCGACGTAAAAACGCGAAGAAGATGAACAGTCGTCTTCTTGGAATTAATTCAGAGTAATGACGACTGGGTATGTCCCACACTTATATAGTGTTGGTGACACCGGTCGCCCAGAAGATACGAAGGGTCGACCGAAGTGAGAGGGAACTAAATGTGTTAATGCACAGTGGTCGTCCTATGATTGTGCGGGTGGCTATCTTGCCTACTATGGTCGCCCGACAGATAATAATGGACGACCGCTGTTCAGAGAGTCACACCATCGGACGTCCTGAATTATATGAATGGTCGTCCGAAGATATACTAATTCGAACTGGTCGCCCTATTTTAACAAGGGCCGTCCTATAGTTAAGGAAAGTTCATTATGAAGAGAATGTGGACGTCCGAAGATTTTAGTGGACGTCCGCTGCTAAGGATCACTAGATTTCAACAATGTGGTCTGAATGTCCGAATGTAGACTAAGTTTTTCAGGATTAATCAGGTCCTTAATTTCCCATTTTCCTTATCCCATTCTACTCTCGGTCTCAATCCTTGACTTAGATAGGTAAATACCATAATGTATGCGTTGTGCAGCACATTCAATTTACAACTTTATCAATTAATGATACTTATACAGGTAAGTCACCAATAAGTCAAGTTGTTTCTCTGAAATCTTTTCTCTTTAACATTTTAAGCCTATCTATCCTCCTAGGGGAACTTCCTCATTTCAGTAGAGATCATAAGTTTTCTGGTAAGCTCTCCTTCTTTTAACTTCTATCTTTATATCCCTCTAAGTTCGACGAGAGGTCTGGAGTCTTGTAATTTCTGAACCTATGTGGATTCATTCAGAATTGTCATCCACATAATCATGCACCCTTAGACTAGTCTTTCTAAGATGTTGAGGGAATTCTATGGATAGCTACTAGAATTTCAGAGCTCTACTAGGAAGCCTAAGACATTTGGTTTGAGTGTTTGTGTGATCTAATGTTCTTTCCTATTAGCCTAAATCACTCTAGACCAGTTTCTAAGTTCATTCTGAGCATAAGTCTTCCTAAATGTTTCTAGGTATTCTGACTAACTCAGTTATCTTAAAAACATATAGGATGTTAGGTCTGCCACCATACATCATCCTAGAGCACTACTTCAGGTATTTAGTCAGCACTAAGTTCTTTGAGAAAATCAAAGATTCTGACTGTTTCAACTTGATGGTGTATAGTCTGAAGATTTCAACAGAGTGAGATCATGATCATTTCAGATTGACTCTAAACTTTCTCTCAACTGATAATTGCTGATACTTGCTTCAACTTCCTAAGAAATTATTATTGTTGAGAGTTTTGATAGTTAAGATCAACTCCTATAGAGTTTTTCAGGGTCTTAGATTTTCAGAATGATTTTCATGATCATTCCAGATCTTCGATGTTCTCGGATTCAGTTCAATCTGAATTCTATGTGCAGAGATAATCCACAGATCAACGATTTCACTAAACTATGCATATCAATATAGTTTAGGTGATCTAGTCTCCTAGGTTATTTTTCAAAACAAACATGCATATCATTTAGGCAATTGAGACTTAGGCAAAATATCACAACAAAAACACATTCATATCATAAAGCCTTCATCTCATATGCAAAACCTTTTGATTATATGACTACATTACTAGAGTTCAGTGGTACCTTTACCAAAGATTTTCCCTTTGGTCATTACCTTATGGTTTTGCTCCTTAGTGTCCTGAATCTGCTCAAGATATTCCATTCATCTTCAGTTATCTTACTTGAGCAGTTTCGACCACATAATCACCTTGTTGGCTTCAGCTGATATCCTGCAGGAACAACACACAATTTTGCATTTGGTACCCAATATGCTTTGGGTCCAGCCGTGTTAGTATTAAGAGTTCCTTTAGGAACCCAGATTTGTCTAACATTAGGAAGTACATAGCTTTTAGCCCTACAGTCATAACTATAATGTCCTAATCGGTTGCAGTGATAGCATGTGACATTCTTTGCATGTATTTTTCTATAATTATTGTGTGCATAAAGTTTTCTGTTTTCCTTAAATTGTGCATTCTTGTGAGTGTACATATTTCTTATTTTATCATGATTTTTACTCACATTGATTGGAGTCATATAAGAGTAAGAATGCACATACTTATTTTTAATATCATGCATGTTAACAGGCTTAGTTTTCTTGATGTACATGAATGCATAGTTTTTATGGATAGTGCTAGTCCCAGTGTTTGCAGTTTTAGTAATAGATTCAGGATTCATAGCATTTTTGCCCTTACTCACACAAGTAGAAATGCTAGGAGTGCTTGTATCAAAATAGTGTGAGGCTTTGACAAAAATGGTTCCCCTGAGATGAATGATTCTCACAAGAATCAAAACCCAAGACCTTTTTGTTCAAAGGACTCTTATGCTGAGATAGCATAGCATCTAGCATTCTTCTCCCATGAGAAAATGTTTCAAGACTGTCTTTGACATTAGCTACTTCTGATTTCAATAAGTTTATAGTATTAACATGCTCTTCTAATTTAGCATCCTTAATAACTATTTGGCTATTTATGTCAGAAATCTGTTATTCAAGATTACAAAGATTTTCTTTCAATTTTACATTTTTCTGAACCAGATTATCATTCTTCCTTTTTAAGACAGAATATTTTCTGATCATGATATTAAACTCCTTATGCATATAAAAAATGACATCCTCATCACATTCATCTTCAGTACTACTACTATTATTTGAGTAAGAAGAGGATACCTCATCACCTGCCATAAGGCATAGTAGAGCCTCTTCCTCCTTTTCTGAAGCTTTCTTTTCAGCTTCACTGTCATCACTGCTCGAGTCATCCCATGTGACCTTGAAAGCTTTCTTCTTTCCTTTCTTGTTCAGTGTTGGACATTCACTTCTGAAATGTCTAGGCTTGTTGCACTCATAGCATTTGCCTTTTGAATTGTCAGCTAGCCCTCTCTTCTGTAGTTCCCTTCTCTTCTGAGAAATTTTCATGAACCTTCTGAACTTTCTTGCATAAAGGGCCAGCTTCTCCTCACTGAAGTCAGTATTGCTCTCATCAGATTCTTCGTCCCCTCCATCATCCTCGACTCTCCTGGCCTTCAAGGCTAGAGTCTTTTTCCTTGAGCTGGCTTCTTCCTTCTCTTCTTCGAGTGTCATCTCATAGGTCAACAGTGATCCTATGAGATCGTCAAAGTCCAGCTTGTTCAGATCTTGTTGTCCCTCAACCACGGTCCTCTTCATGTGCAACTTTGGAGCTAGTGACCTGAGGAACTTTTTCACTTTTTGCTCATTAGATCTTGGGTCACCCAAGGCGGCTAACCCATTTACAATATCATTAAAACGAACAAGCATATTATTCACAGACTCATCAGACTTCATTTTAAAAGAATCATACTGATGGTTTAAAATGTTTAGCTTAGATTCCTTCACCTTTTATGTTCCTTCATGAGTTAAAACTAATTTCTTCCAGATTTCATTAGCGCTTTTGTACGAGGAAATTCTGTTGAACTCGGTCTGATCTAAGGCAAAATAAAAGACATTTTTAGCTTTCCAGTCAAGCTTAATTAGATTTTTAGTGCCTGAGTCTAGTTCATTATTAGGGAGAGGAATATATACACCATTTACTAACCTAGTCGGCATATCAAAGCCATTCTCAATGACATCCCAGATGTCACTGTCCATAGAACAAACATATGCTTGCAATCTAATCTTCCAATACGAGAAGTTAGATGCATTAAACAGAGGTGGTCTTGAGGTAGACTGCCTCTCTCCTAGGTTAAAACTCGTGGATGCCATTTACACTCTAGATGGTTAAATCTA
>LTAE01006790.1:8668-24381 GCA_001647135.1 Pontederia paniculata
AAACATATACATATATATATATATATATATATATATATATCATTTATGGGTTTATGGTTGGGTGGAATTATCCAAATCCAAACTATAACATGGTATTAAAGCCAGTAACATCAAATTTGAAATGACTTCTTTTTCCTCTTCCTTTGTTATCAGTTCTGGCTCTTTTTCATCATTGGTAGTGTTCACAAACAGTTCAGTCCTTCTTGCAAGAATACCACTGATGAAGAATACCACTTCTTATTTATGAAGTTAGCCTCCACCAATTATCTCCTATGGTTAACATAACTTTAGTCCTTGCTAAGAATTTTTTACCTTGAAAATCTTATAGAAGGCACTCAACCATGTCTGCTAAAGGAGCTACCAAACTCCAAAATTGGGGCATAACCATATCAGGTCTTCATCGAATGGCATCATCGTGACCAACTTCTACTCAGTTGGCCTATTGCACCTTTATCTAAAGAGGTGATTCTGTTGACCTCATTTGATGTTTGGAATGCACGAAAGAAAGCTTTCGGGGCTCCCTTAGAAACCCAACTTCTCCAAGTAGAAATGGAAATTCAAAACCTCAAGAAAGGTAACATGTGACTACTCTTTTATCTTTGTAAAGTCAAGTATCTTTCAGACAAACATGCAACAATAAACTGCATTCTCTTGACATCTAGCTTTAATGGTATTATCTTTAACAATTTGGGCCCTGATTTTAATTACATTGTGGCATCTCTTTCTTATCGCTTGGATTCTATCCCCCTTTTTAGAACTAAAAATTATACTATTAAGTCATGAGATACACCTGCCATAGTAGTAGATGTCTATCACGACCGACATTCCTCTAATTGAAAACTTTTCAGCACCCTCTCGTGGTCAAGACGAAGGTTTCATGCCAATAATGATCATGGTCGCAGAGCCCTATGACGTGATCCCAGCTTGGTATGCAACAAAATGGGATAGAGTCTCTATAAATGCAAGTTTCAACATCTAGGATTCATTTGATATCAATCATTCATTAATGGTGTGCCTCATGTTGTTATTGTTCAACAATAAGGATGTCCCGTTAGCCAATACCTGCCTCATTAGCTTATTATGGATGTCCTTCTTTGATAACATTCACTCGAGAGTTCTCTACTCTTGGACATTACATGAAATGGCTTTCCGAAACCGGTGTATCTCACCATATCACTCCTGATATTCATGCATTGAGCTTGGTCACCCCTTACATTGGTTCAAAATCACTTCAAGTTGATGATGATAAGACTTGTCGATAACTCATGTCGGCCCTTCAATTATTCAAGCTCCTTCAACTTTCAAAAAGGACTCATTCTCTCACAAAAGAAATATGTGTTGAATATTTTTTTTTTGTTCTGGACTTCAAAATGCCAATGCAACCATCCAACAAGTTAACTCCGACTACAATAGATGAGTTCTCAAATCCTCAACTTTATTGACAACTCATGGGTGCTCCCAGTTATGTCACTATCACTAGGCCTAACATTGCCTATTCAATAAATGTAGTAAATCAATTCATGCACAAGACATCTACTTCTCGCTGGCAAGTTGTCAAGTGATCACGCTTTATTTTAAAGCTATTGATCACTACAGTTTGGTTATTTCCCTTCATACTTCCATGGTTCTACATGCATTCTCTAACGTTGATTGGGCATGCTCTATAAGTGATCGCAAGTCCATTGGTGTCTATCTTATTTTCCTAGGCTCAACTCTCATCTCATGGTCAGCTAAAAAATAACATACAATGTCTAGATCATCTACATAATCCAAATATCAAACTTTATCGATGACATGGAAGAATTTATTTGGCTTTGATCTTCGGTGTCAAGTACCTCAACACCATTAAAGGCCAAGTACCTCAACTCCAATTTTGTGGTGTGACAATTTGGTGCAACATACTTAACAGTAATCCAATCTTTCATGCTCAAACAAAACACACAGAGGTAAACTTCCATTCTGTTTGTGATGAGGTTGCTAGTAAACAACTCCTAGTTCGTTTCATTTAGTCTAAAGATCAATTACTCGATATACACATCCAACTATTGTGAGACACATGTTTTTATTTTTCACTTGACATGCTTCGATCTCTTCCAAGGGAATGTTGGATTTGAGGGGGGCATGTTGTAGATTAGTATCATATGATTATTGTTGGAGATAGGTATTAAGTTATTACACTATCTTTTTTTATTCTCTAATTATTATAATCTTATAATATTTGTTATACCATCTTCCTTCTAGAATATAGTTGTCAGTATTGATTCTTATCTTATTTAACTATAACATTAGTCTACATTCTCAGTTTTGGGTGAGTGAATTATCCAAATCCAAACTATTACAAAGATGGTGAAGCTGATGTTCATATGTCGTTTGATGAAGTAAATTGATATAGTTGTATGTGATTGAACTTATTTATTTTTGTTTGAAAATTATGTCTTTATATATGGAGCTTGGAGTCTTTTGAGAGTTTGAGTTATGATTTTGTGAGCTTTTATTTGTTGATTATGTCATATTATGTATGGTGTAAGACAAATCGACAATACATATGGATTATGTTATGTGGCTTTTGCGCTTTAATTTATAATTCATATTTATCGTGACTTTTTCTAAGTATTATGATTTGTATTTCTTAGCTTTTGTTATTAGAAATTATAAAGATAGAACTTATCATACTTATGCTTCATATTAGGTCATTTAAAATAAATATTAGTAGCCTTTATATTTAGTATTTTACATGAGATCAATGCTTGGTGATTGAACTAATTAATGTATTCCTACACCATCTACAATAAGTACTCCTCAAGTATTGGCTTCTAACATTGCTCTAGGCAGGATAGAATCACCTTCTAATCAACTCATTAAAGACATTTAATGTCAAGTCTTGAAGGTTATGCATTTACACCTATGAAATTTGTCTCAAAATCTATGATACCACTTTATTTATTGGGCATATAGAATCATGGAATTTGAATCCTACTCCGATCTTCGACATATGATATTTTACGGAAATGGTATCTTCTCATTTGTGGAAGCTCCGAGCAAGTCCTCTAGAAAACCTCCTAGTTGTTGCTAGATGTCTGAATAAGAGAGACTAAGTTGTGGAAGTTTTTAACAATCCCCCAAAAGTTTTGGGGCTTTTGTTCATTTAGCATTTATATATGTTCATCTTATGGAGGTGAGATGTGCACCAAATAAGCAATATGCTGACATGGAGCAATGAATAAATTATCCCTTCGGATGTATAAACATCGCTTGCCATTTTACAATATTAGAAACTTTAATTATAAGAGGCATGAAATTTGATCAAAACATTCAATTGGTTCTTCGTAAATCGAACCCAACTCATCTCGATCATATTTGGATGTGTTGGGTTGGATTATGTTGTGCTAATTCGTATTGTATATTATAAACTAGTTGGAGTTAGATCCAATCAGGTTCATGTCACCAAACACGTTTAAATGTTGTTGTCACAAGAAATAAAAGGATATATAATATAGATTGACTGTATATAAGTCTACATATGTGTTGTATCAATGTGTGCACTATGGAAGATAATACAGTTTAGTTCCATAGAGATAAAAGGAACACTATATAACAACAATAAATGAATGAAAATGATTGAAGAGTAATTAAGATGATGTGATTCTTTAAATAAAAGTAAAAAAATAAAATAAATGATGGTGGAGAAGACCCCCGTAAACCCATGGAATTCATTTCCCATTAGTTCCCTAGCCCTTGGGGTTATTATATATTGATCCATTTAATCCCCTTATTCTTTTTTCTTCTCTCCCTCTCTCTATGTAATTGTTTTTATCGTCATCTCCCTCTTGCTTAAGGCACACAAATGTCGGTAAAAGGAGAGGAGACAACGGATGCAATAGTAAAGAGGAGGCCAAAGTTAGGACAAAATGCAACGGAACAATCCATTGCAAAAAAAGGTGTGTTTCACGAGATCAAACAATGATATTAAAATAATATAATTTAGTTTCGAATTGAATCCCCATTTTATATGGATCCTTTTTTATGTACGTACTTATCTGATACCTATCTCTTCCAATATGAGTTGATGGTTTTATTATTTAGAACAATCAAGACTATTATTGTCCTCTCTACAATAATTTAATTTATTAACTCCTAATTTGTTCCTATAAATAGATTCTTAGGTCTTTGTTCTTAGTTATTGTATTTGTTCTCCATGTTTCTTTTTATTTATTACGGATTGATGAAGAATACAGTGTATAACTATGGTTGTAGTACAGATCGCGACATTTAAATAGGATTCCACTACAAACTCTAAAGAAATTTAAGATTTTACTATGTTTTCAAGCAGGGTCGCTACTACCTCAAAAGTGCATGCTACGACACTACCGTAGCGCAAGAATGCACTACGGTGGACCAAAGCACATGCACACATGTGGCTACGGTGGCCAAGTTGGCCATAGGAGCACCATCTACTTTTATTTTATTAATGTTATTTCTTAAACGAGTAACTAAAAATGATTTTGTTTATTTAATTGGAAACATTCCGAGAATAGAAATGGACTAAAACAATATTCTTTTGTTTTATTTACTTATTGCAATTAATTAAAAATGGAGCCAAGAAATTAGAAACAGAGCGGAAAAATTAATATTTGCTTTATTTACTTATTAGAATTAATTGAAAATGGAGTAAAAAAACTATTATTGATGTTTTTATTAATATCAATTGAAAATAAAGCCAAGAAGTTATTTTTTCATTATTACCAATAGGAAATGAAGCAAAGAAAATCTGATTTATTTATTAATTTACTTATAATTTATGTTAGTTAGTATTAATTCAATTATGGGATTATAAATATATAATGAATAATTGTGATGATAATTTATTCTAATTATTTTGATTAATTGTTAATTTAATATAGTTTCATTATTTGAATTTTAACTAGTGCATTATCCATCTTCATCATGATTTAGATTATATTAGTTTGAATTCGAAAATCATCCAAATATTTTTCGTAAGTGGATTATCAATCTCAATAGTATGAATATAGTCTCATAATACTCTCTTTTTTATGACTTTAGTATTATCTTGAACTAATCATTAATAGTCAATCCATTGTTTACGAATTTTTCTATAGATAAAAAGTTATTGTTGCTATAATTTTCATATTTAGATAAACTATCGTCATATCCGATTTTATGATTTATTCCAATCCATGTAGGCTTATGTATGACTTAGAAGTTTCTCAAGACTTGTCATGGAGATTTTTAATCTACTCATATCATATCATGATCGTTGAATTCATCGAACACAAATGGTAGCTAATAAAGATAAATATTGAAATACGAGACACGTCATGTTATACTTATGCATTGGAATTATTATTATCAATTTACTAATATCGAGAGGCAGATAGTGTAAATTGAAGTGAACATAGTGAAACTACATGGTCAGTGAAGGCAAAATTCATCGTCACTATTTTTGTTGTGCGGGATTCTCTACCTCGTGCAACGAAAAGTATTTCACACAAGGCGTGTGATCCATCCTTTCTTAAGAAAAGGACAATTGTTCTAGCTTGATCCACCATTGGCCTAACAACATATGGTTATATTATTTTTCATGACATACCCTATGAAATGAAGAGCTCCTCCACTATAAAAAAATTAAAGAAGTTGAAAGAACATTTTCCATGATAATTGTTATTGAAGAAAAAATATTGATGATCATTATTATCAGAGAAAGAATATTGATTTCCAATTATTGCTAAAGAAGAATGACATGAAATTACCGAATATTAACTCAATGATATATGATTAATACTATCAAACAAGTGATATCAAAGAATTATGAAACATCAACTCAATTAATATTAGTGTCCGTTGATTATTGTTACTTTATCAATTATCAACTCATGTGATAAAGATTATACTACCCATCAACTTGATTTTATATTACCACATTACTCCATGTAATTCCCGTGAAATATATACGATCAAAAGAAACTTATTTCCATGATTTATTATGTTATGTTACCACATGTTAAAGAAATGATACTAAACGACCGATCACCTAATTATGTTCTTTCATGATCATCGATGTTAAAGAAAGAATGTTGAATTACTAGTTTTTACCATTGATTTCATTTTACATACTGAATTATTGATCCTCAATTATTACCAAAATGTTGATTTCTGATTATCGTATTTTATCTACTGAGTTATAAAACCTCAATTGTTATCGAACATTGGTTATTGATGATCTTAAGTTTTCCTATCGATTGTCGATCTTCAATTGTTGACGAATATTTGTTAGTAATGATGTTATTTTATCCACTGAACTACCTATCACTTATTAATATGTCATCATTGATTCAAAATGTACATTATTATATCTTCATTTTGATTATTGCCTTGACAAATAAGATGATATGTTTATTCTATTAAAAAAATTGTATTCATTGTTATGTTTTGCACACAAGCTTTTTAAAAAGCTTACGGGAGATGATCTCCTCTACATTGATTGATGAGACTTTAGTGGTTGTTGCATATGGCTAAAGACTCCCTTTTTATATCATTATGTTATGTGTCAATTGTCAACATTTAGTTGTACTATGTACCCGTTTGGATGTTGTTTGGGATCTATATGTTTGCATTATATTTGAGGATGATTATATTAATTTTATATCTTTCATAATCTTTCAATTATATTATATTTATATTTCCATGGGTTTGTCACTTTTATAGATCGACCTTGTTCGATAGAATGATCAAGTAATGTATAGCAGTAATACCTATAAGAGAAGACTTTGCCAAGTGTCCAAGGTTGAAATTTTGAAACGTTACAGGAGGAGAAAAAACTACCACATGCTACTGCAGCTTAGCCCGCTTTCGTGACATGGGAATGCGAGGAGAGGAGGACCAAAGGGGAGGACGGATGATTGGACACTAAAACTTGGAGTGTGGGGGAAGGGATTGAGAGGCTGAGCCACAACTCGTACACTACAAGAAAGTTGTGAAATTGCAGCAAAAAATTGTGTCGGTCTAATATCCCTCTCAATTTGTGACTAAATTTGAGACGGATATATTTCTCCCACAATTTGTGACGAAACTTATGATGGTCAGAATTTGTGACGGAAGTAAATTATGTAGTGTGTCAGAAATACTAACGGACTTATAGTTCATTGACTGACAGGTTGTGCTCGTCAAAAATTCTAACAGATCTCAAGTTTGACAATAGGAAATTTTGGTGAAATATGTTTGTCAGAACTTCTGACGGACTAAGAGTGTGTCAGAAAAATTTTCCGCCCATGATCTGGCCTCCCACGGTTCAATAGGACACCATGGGAGGGAAAAAATATTTTTTTATTTGCGAAGGAAAAATCTATCACAAATTTCGTCGCAAAAATTAATATAAATACTACCGAACCCTTCTCCTGCCATTGACGCAAACTCCTATACTCTCATCGGTGCGAACCTTTCTTCCTCTTCCTCCTTCTACGAACAAACAAAAAAAAGGTACGTTTTTTCTTGACTGACAGGCTGTGCTCGTCAAAAATTCTAACAGATCTCAAGTCTGACAACAGGAAATTTTGGCGAAATATGTTTGTCAAAATTTCTGACGGACTAAGAGTGTGTCAGAAAAATTTTTCGCCCATGATCTGGCCCCCCACAGTTCAATAGGACACCGTGGGAGGGGAAAAATATTTTTTTATTTGCGAAGGAAAAATCTATCACAAATTTCGTCGCAAAAATTAATATAAATACTACCGAACCCTTCTCCTGCCATTGACGCAAACTCCTATACTCTCATCGGTGCGAACCTTTCTTCCTCTTCCTCCTTCTACGAACAAACAAAAAAAAGGTACGTTTTTTCTTGACTGACAGGCTGTGCTCGTCAAAAATTCTAACAGATCTCAAGTCTGACAACAGGAAATTTTGGCGAAATATGTTTGTCAAAATTTCTGACGGACTAAGAGTGTGTCAGAAAAATTTTTCGCCCATGATCTGGCCCCCCACAGTTCAATAGGACACCGTGGGAGGGGAAAAATATTTTTTTATTTGCGAAGGAAAAATCTATCACAAATTTCGTCGCAAAAATTAATATAAATACTACCCGACCCCCTTCTCCTGCCATTGACGCAAACTCCTATACTCTCATCGGTGCGAACCTTTCTTCTCTTCCTCCTTCTACGAACAAACAAAAAAAAGGTACGTGTTTTTTCCAACTTCAAGGGGCAAGATCATCCCCCTGCGCGGGGTCGATCAGCCCTTGCTCTCGCGCACAAGGGCTTAGAGCCCCTACGCGAGAGTCCGCACAGGGCAGGTATTATTTTTTTAATCTATTTTAATAACCTATTTTAGTAATTACTGATTTATTTGTATGTTAATTGATTAATTTACTTAATTGATTTTAATTAATTGTTAGAATATTTGTTGATTGATTTATTGTTTTATATTATAATTGTTTAATATATTTAGTTAATTTTAATGTTAATTTTTTGAATATTTGTTGATTAATTTAATGCATTGTTTATTATTTATATGTTAATTATTTATTTTATTTTATTGTTAATTGTTAGAATTTTTGTTGATTGATTTAATGCATTATTTATTGGTTTATATGTTAATTATTTAGTTAATTTTCCGTTAATTGTTAGAATATGAATTGATTGATTTAATGTCTTATTTATTATTTTATATGTTTATGGTTTAATTTAATTAGTTACTTTCAATTTTAATTGTTAGGATACTTGTTAATGTTGTATTAATTAAATGTTTTAAGATTTATGTTGATTAATTTAGTGCTCATATAATTTATTGTAGAAAAATGTTTCATCCAAAAATTCATCGTTGGATGTATAATAGAACTAATTCTCGTCGTAGATGACTTACACAAGAATTTATAAATGGAGTTGAATATTTCATAAATTTTACGTGTGAATCGTCTCAGTATCTACATGAAAGAAGAATTAGATGTTCATGTTTAAAATGTTATAATACAAATTCCACTCAATAGAAACTATTAAAGTTCATCTATATAAAAAAGTTTTAAACCAAATTATTAGTATTGGGTCGAATTGTGAGAAGAAGAACCTATTTTTAATAATAATGAAGAGTGGATCAATGAATTTTCATCAGAAGATGATGTAGTACATAGATATGAGAATTTAGTTGCGATTGTGCCACAACAAAATATAGAGATGTTAGATTTCATGAAGAGTCATCTAATGAAGAAGTAGAAGAATTTTATGACTTACTGAATACTTCAAGTCAGCCTTTATGGTTGGGGTGTGAAATTCATTTTGAATTATCATTAGTCGTTCAAATGTTGTCTTAAATTAGATCATAATATATCACATGCATGCTTCGATGTTATTCTGAAAATATTGAAGGAGGACATCGACGGGATCACGAATTCTATTGAATTATTATAGAACAAAAAAATTAGTTTCTAAACTTGGTAATTCGTTAGAAAAGGTAGAGTGTTGTGTAAATGGATGCATATTATTTTATAACAGATACTAATTTGAGGCAATGCAAAGTTTGTGGCACTCAAAGGTACAAATCTTCAATTGTTAATAGTAGAAACAAAAATAAAATTTCAGTAAAAAGGATGTATTATTTGTCTTTTATCCCAAGACTTAAAAGATTATATTCTTCTATGGGTTCAGCTTCACATATGAGATGACATGTCGAGCACAATATTAAAGAAGGTGTTATGCTACATCCATCTGATGGTGAGTCATGAAAATATTTTAATTGAATATACCCATATTTCGCAAATGATCCTAGAAATATAAGACTTGGCTTGTGTGCATACGATTTTACTCCATATAATCAATCTTCATCTCCTTATTCTTATTGGTCAGTGATAGTTATTCAATATAATTTACCTCCTGAAGTATGTATGGTTGCTCCATATATGTTTTTGACTTATATCATTCTTGATTCTCATAATCCCAAGCATAATATAGATATATATTTGTAATCATTAATCGATGAACTGAATGCTCTATGGAACGGTGTATTGATATATCATGTCTCAACGAAACAAAATTTTATAATGAAATCAGCATTAAGATGGAAAATTAATGATTTTTCTGCATATGAAATATTATCAGGACGAATGACCACGGGTAAATTAGCATGTCCATATTATATGCATGAATCAAAAGCGTTTACTTTAAAGTATGGAGGAAATAAATTATTGGTTTGATTGCTATAGATAGCTTTTGCATATTAAACACAATTATTGAAAAACTAAAAATGCCTTTAAATAGCAAACAATAGTTCAAGATTTTCCTCCTCCAAAAATTTCTGAACGTGAATTAAGTGATGTTGTTAGTTGTCTTTTAAAGGCCATTGAAAATCATGAATTAAGATATCATGATTATAGTGTTTCTCGTAACTGGACTAAATAGAGTATATTTTGAGATTTACCTTATTGAAAGGAGAACTTGATACGTCATAATTTGAATATCATGCATGCTCATCGGAAAAATATCTTTGATAATATATTTAACACCATTATGAATATTAACGATAAGACAAAAGATAACATAAAAACGAGAGTGGACTTGGAAGAATATCGTTGATGTCCAAAATTGCACCTCATTAATTTACCAAATGGTAAGGTAGCGAAACCGAAAGCAAAGGTAAGTCTTTGTCGATGAGTGAAAGATTTAAAAATGTCCGACGATTACGATTCAAACTTGGCTAGATGTGTAGACTTGAATCAATTGTGCTTGTCCAGAATGAAGAATCATGATTGTCATATATTCATTGAGAATTTACTTCTAATTGTATTTTCCGTTCCTAAATAAAATATGAAAACTTTTTACTGAGTTGAGTCTAGTTATTTTATATAAACTAGAAAGAATATTCTTGTAATGGTGACAATATAACTGTCACTAACAAAGTGACAAACATTAAACAAAAGATTGAGGCGCTCTAATGATCGGATGTCACCACTAGAGATAACATCAGATGATTGGTAATTAATTTGGTTGAGTCTAAAGATCGGATTCACTCAAATTCAAAATGTGAGACCATTCCAATCCAAATTTGGATGAGTTCTTGATCCGACCATGAACCCAAGTGACCCAAGTATATTTGTGTAATACCTTAAATCCCCATCACAATAAATGGACGGCCTAGATTAAAAGATTATTAAATAAGAGGTTGGGCTCATTAAAAATCCACCCAAACCCTAATCCCTCACCTATATAAATCTCTAACCTTAAGAAAATAATTTCTCAAAACCTAAAATTCTTCCCTAGCCGTCAGGTGAGTTGTCTCCCCTCTCCTCTCCTTCTCCTCTCTTCTTTCTTCACTCTTTGAAGCTTCAACCATGGGATTGGTGTCAGGACAAGGTGACACAAAGGACAACACACAGAAAGAGAGAGACCATCCAAGGCGTGAGACATATAGAAGATAATTGCAAGGTATGTAACATGACGAATCCCCTTAGAATAAGTTTTCATGATGGATTTTATATGAGGATCATAGCCACGAATTTTGCTTTAATCCGCATGATATATACATGATGTTTCTGCCCTAGACAAGTCACATGTAGATTGATTTAGGAAAATCCATTTGTGAATGTAATAATATATATAATGTAGATGTTAAGGCCGAAAAATGGAGAAACATATAGTGTGAAAGATCCCCATATATTAATGTAGTTATAGGAAAGAATCTCGGATCGATTCGGAGAAGAAAAGGGGCGGCGTTCGCCCAGAAAATTCCCGTCACGGCCGTGACGGACGTATCACGGGCCGTGATGGAGGTGATCGACGAACGGCATGGGCTGAATTCGCCCAGAAATCCTCCGCCACGGTCGTGACACACCTGTCATGGGCCGTGACGGAGGCAGTCGAGGGCGGCAGTCGACGGGATTCGCCCAGAACTCCCGTCACAGCCGTGACGACCATGTCACGGGGCCGTGATGGAGGTAATCACGCCCGTGACTATCTGGTCACGGGGCTGTGACGATCGAAAGAAAAATCCCTCAGGCACGACCGTGACAACTTCGTCATGGACCATGATGGCAAGTCATAATCAAGGTAAAATCGGTCGGATGCATCACGAGCCGTGACCATAACTTACCCTCTTCCGTCACGGCCGTGACAAGTTTGTTACGGGCCATGACATTGATAAACGTAGACCATATGCTGTCACGGCCAATGACAGACCTATCACGGGTCGTGACCGCTATATTACCAGGTTCCATTTTTTCATGATGATGGTGATTGTATTGATTGTTTGGATATGAATTATTGAGTGGTGTAAGTTTAGGTGTCTTTAAACGATAACATAGCTCAAGATAGGATTTAAAAACTATAATGATTGTGCATGAACTTGAGCTCGAAGAGGAGGACCCCTCCCCCCCTCCTCCGGTTATTGCGTCTCTTACGGGACTATTGTTATTGTGTTCCTTCGGAAACTATTGCGTTCCTTCTCTAGAGAACTATTGTGTTTCTTCGGAAACTATTGTATTGGTATGGAGACTTGGTTAGAGAGAGACTCACATTGGCACCGGGGGGATAATCTGAATCTTCTTGCATTAATAAAGACTCACATTGATTGATAATGAATGTTTCAAATAAGACAGGATAAATAGAGAATGATATTGATGATGACTTAAGTATATTGAAAGAAAAGTATATGGACCTCACCAGATGAGACATGAATTGCTACTTTTGCCATCCATGGAGTATTGAAATTGAAAGATAATTATTCCATTGTAATATTAAAATTATTAAGTATTGTTAATTGATATCCTTATTTCATATTGAGTATCTTATTTATGTCTTTTACATATTGAGTGTCAAAACTCACGGGAGGTTTTATCTCCCCTGCTAATTCAATTTGGCAGGCCGCCCTGAGGATAACTAGATATTGATGATGATGTTGATGATGATGCAGCTCGTGATGGTCTACATGCACATGGCATAAGATCTTGGTCTAAGATTAAGTCTTGTGATTTTGTCATGAAGAGGATGTTGAACTCTATTATTTTAGTATTCTGTTATAGTCTATTGTTGAATTTTAGTCTTCTGTTGGAATTAATGTAACAGACTGATTAGTATTTTTTTATATAGCAGAGATGTTTAATTTTCAAATATTGTATTTATATGATGTGACTTTTTAATTGATCGGTCAAATGGTCAAACTACAGGTAATGATATTGTGTGGTAGCGTCCCTGAAGTCATGAATTTGCCAAATGACAAGGTCTAATTTTGGGGACGTTACAATTTGAGTTTCTTTGATTTCTCGAATTCATCAGTTAGACTCAGCAACCATATGGTTATGTTGGTAAATTTGGATCACATTTCTTGCCCAATTTATTTAGAGAGACAAAAGCGTAAGTTCATGTCTTAAATGGGGACAACCTGTTCCTACATAGTGTCATATGAATATATGATCCTGATATAATATATTGCGTACACCTTATATATAAGTACTTGTTTCTTTTCAAAGACATCTGCTGATGCTGTAGAATTTTAAGAATTCTGAAAACGCGGCAGCAAGCTACGTGTTAGCAGTTCTACCTCTCAATTATTTTTTTTGTGTATTGGTTCACTTTTTCTCCCCGAATTTGAATTGTAGCTTTAATGATGATGCATTGACATTAACTTAACAACAACGACAACCTCCTAAATATTTTTTTTATCTTTTCTTGAAGTAAAATTACACGACCTAAAATAAAATTGGTTATTGCAGCATCTATTTATAAACTATATCATCTGCGCCCTATTGCCAAGAGAAACCGTCTGAACCAGATTGCAGCTAGTTAGTTTTCTATCCGTTGCTCTAATAAACTATTTAAGTACACAACTTACTCCATTTCTACATATAATATGTCAAAACCATAATAGTAAGCCTTCATTTATATATCATCATGATGACATGCTTTCTTTGTATTATCGTATTAACGGATATAAAATATGATAATGATCAGATACTTTTCATAAACGTGAATTCTTTATACATAATGAGTCCAAGACCTCACAAAATACAAAGAAGGATGGAACCCACAGGAGATTGGCATGTGGTTGGCAATTGCTATAACGAGTGCTCAAAATTGACAACAGAACGAACACTACTAGTCTTACTTTGAATACATATGTTGCTATTACTAAATTCAAATAACAAGCCACAAACTCAAACTTAATGTAATGCCCAACCAAAGCATGCATCAAACTTTCTCCATCATGGGGATTGGCGAGGGATATATCAAGGAGATGGAAAAGGACTCATCATTATGTCCCAATTTAAACTTTTGTATTTAATTATAATATTTTAATGGCAATTTGTATACATAGTCAATTCTTGAACATATGGTATCAATCCTGTTTCTATAATAATAATAATAATAATAATAATAATAATAATAATAATAATAATAATAATAATAATAATAAGTTAGGTATGCTTATCACTCTTCAATTTTTTATATTTTTTATCCTTAATCTTTAGTGATAATTTTTTTGCAATATATAAATTAAAGATTAATTCGTAAAAAAATAATACTAAAATTAGAAAAGTGTCATTGATGGGATGGGCATAAGTTATCAAAAAACTTTGTGATTGCAACCGTTTCTTTTGTTACTTTGTGTCACTTCGAAATCAGAGCTTAATAAAAGGCACTGTTGTGTTTACGGAACCCGACAAAAAGAGGGTAAAAAAAATGCGGCACGTGGTAATTTCAGGTCGGTCTCTATTTTTTTTATTCTTTTGGCTTTTTAGTTGCCTTAATTAATTGCGAATCTTAAGATCGGCGATTAATCGTGAGTTGTTCGTACGCGGCGTACGGTCGCTGTTGGACAGCTGTGAACAAACTCGTGGGGGACCACGTGGATGGCTCGGGAGCGGAGAAGTCGCCAAACGACGGGAATGACCTCCGTATCATAGTCGGTTCAATCCAACAGGGTGTTCACGGATTCCATTTCATCCCAAATTTGATTCTATTCTAATTAAATTAGATCATATCGATGATAAATTAATTATTAAATTTGATTCAATTCGATTTTTATTGAATTGAATTAGATGAAATTGAATTATCGGTTTATCTAATTATTTTTTATATATATTTTTAGTTATTTTTTTATAATATTTAATATTAATTATATTTTAAAAAAGAAAGAAACATAGTTCTTCAATGATTTATAATAATTTTAAAGGATATAAATATAAAGTTTTAATATATTTAAATTTTAAAGTAATACAAATTTTTTATTAAGAATAAATTAGTTTAAATTTAATAAAATATATAAAATTTCGGATTTTCGAGTTGGGTCGGACTGATCAAGTTCGAAAAATTATAATTCGTATCCTATCCGTTAGTGATCGGATTATGATCGAATCGGTTCGAGTTTAACCCGATCAATGATCTGATCCGACTCAATTGATATTGAATAAGTTCGAATTGACGAGTTCATCAGGTCGATCCGACCCTCTGAGCTACATAGCCGAAATTTGGCACATAGTTATGCAAGGTTATTATTGTCATTCAACTATTAAAAAAACATTCGCATGTAAAATAAAATCATCATATAATTACTTGCTTTTATAAAGATAAGTAAACTTAGTTGTTTTAGAGTAAACTACGGGAAAATAGCGTACTTTCTTATTTGTTACAAATTCAGTTTAAATTTTAATTTTTATCTAAAAAAGCATAGACTTTTATTATTATTATTATTATTATTATTATTATTATTATTATTATTAT
>LTAE01006791.1:3323-24375 GCA_001647135.1 Pontederia paniculata
GGTGGCGGCGGTCGTGGGCTCTTGGCCTGGCCACGACATGGGCGATATGGCTGCAGCGTAACCGCACCATCTTTGAGGGAGAGCGATGCTATGTAGAGAATATTGTTCATCATGTATCCCGATTGATTAGTGAGTGGGGTTTTGGCTAATCATTTTCCCCTTATGTTTTTGTTTTTTTCCCTTGGAAGCTCCGCCTAGTTGTGGAGCCCTCTTACACACTTGTACATCTCATTTTTGGTTAATACAAACGGACGGCAACTATAAGTTGTAGCCGTCCTTTCCTCTCTCAAAAAAATATCTAAAGATCTAGGTTGAGTTTTTGACAACCTTGGATGAAATGATCGACTATCAACTTTGCTAAACCTTCCAGGTGAAGAAACATCAAGAGGTAGTGTGCCAACCAGACTAGCTTTACATCCATGATATCACTACTCACTACAACACTACCACTCTTCCGTAGTATTCATATTGCAAATGTCTTCATTTTTTATTTCACTCAAAGACATTGCTATGTTCACATTGCTTATAAACAAAGCATTATTTTTATATAAGTAAAGCAATGTTTGCTTTGCCCTTGGACATCACCTTCTTTATATCAGTGTTAACATTGCAAATTTTTGAAGGGTAAAAGGATGAGTGGTTACAACTAGTCATGCATGTGCGCACTTGTGCATCTAGAGTGAAGGCTTGTTGAAACATTGTGCATCATTCCTCCCATCTTCGAGAGAGGCTGGGTGTTGAGCAGGAAGCATGTTGGTTGGCCGGCGGAAGAGCATGGTGCTTGCCCCATGGAGTGGTGTTACTTGTGCATGGTCATGCTGATGATCAAGGCATACTACTTGTTTCACTACTATTGTTGCATTTGTAGTGAACGCTTGTTGCAACGTTATACACCCTTCCTCTCATCTTCCAACCTCTAATATTTTAATCAATGTTCAAAGTGCTTGCTTCATGTAGCCGACCCCACCTAGTGGGGTAAGGCTTTGTTGTTGTTGTTGTTGTTGTTGTTGTTCAAAGTGGGATAAGGCTTTGTTGTTGTTGTTGTTGTTGTTGTTGTTCAAAGTGCTTGCTTCGGAGGAAAGCATGTCCACCCTGCTCTNTAAGGCTTTGTTGTTGTTGTTGTTGTTGTTGTTGTTCAAAGTGGGATAAGGCTTTGTTGTTGTTGTTGTTGTTGTTGTTGTTCAAAGTGCTTGCTTCGGAGGAAAGCATGTCCACCCTGCTCTCATTCTCTTATTGGCATGCTGATAACCAATGTGGTGGTTATCATGTAAAGGGAAACAAGCATTTGATGACATGGCCAAGGAAGAAAGAACTAGGATGGGTAGTCAAAGAGAAAAGAAAGTGGTGGTGGGACCATGGTAGGGGCTAGACCTCACTTCAGTATTGTAGTAATTTTTCTTTACTGTTGCAAACACAAATGAAAAGAGATGGAGCTAGAAGTGTTTGAATTTCAAGTATTTAGAGGGGATTTAGTGGGTGACCTTTAGTTGAAGGGATTAAATGTCCTTAAACTTAGTTTTAGATAGAAAATAGAAACAACCATATAAACATTATAAGAATGATAGTTAAAACATCTAATCTGCTCAGATTTGTACATACAATTTTTGCATGGTAAGAGGAAGATTCTCAGGTATTGATCCACCAATATTATTGTTGCTCAAATCTCTACAACATAGAGAAAAAAGAACAGATCAATGATTAAAATCAAAGGGAACGACAAATGATATAATTAAATTAAGCATATAACTGGAAAGTTCAGTAGAAAGAGAATCATATCATATAAGTTTCAACTACATTTAAAATTGAATGATGAAACTTCAGAACATGTGCCTTACATAGTTATAATTGTGGTGAAATTGCCCAATTGATCACCTAGTTGACCTCCAAGATTTGCAGCATTGATGACTCTAAAATAATTAATTTGGTTAGATCAAAAAGTAACAGATTTACCTTCAGTAGCATGGAAGGAGGAAATTTACTGTACATTCCAGTTATATTTGGCCCAACACATTGGACACCTTGCCAGTTCTCTGAGCATGGGTCTCCTCCAGTAGCAATCCATCCAGGAAGAGGAGGCGAACCCAAGGCAGCATAAAAGCTATTTATAGCATAAACTACAGGATATAAAGGACAAATATTACATGAATATCAACTAAGAATACATATTTTGATTAGAAATCCATAAATCAGGCAGTCATCACTCATCCATAAATCCATAAATGAATATTATGAAACTCTTCTAACTGACAAAAGATATGACCTCAATTTCATAAATTTATATAAAACCGACTAGTTTATAATATAGCACCATTACAATTATTTGATCTCACATTTCTCACAAACAAAGTATTCAACTAAACTCATCCTAACATGATTTTCTGCAGTAAATAAAAATTGAGATAGAAACAGGAAAATAGAAGTGGAAAGATTTGCAATAGGAAAGAAGAAGCAAGAACGCACAAAAAGAAAGTGCACACAAAGAAGGATACTTCTTTGAGAGGTAAAAGGATGAGTAGAGAAGGCTAATGATCCATGTGCGTATATGTTTATAAAGAAGGTACTGGAAATGCTCTTTATAAAGAAGGATACTGGATGAGTAGAGAAGGCTAATGATCCATCTTGTTTTGAGAAAAACAAAATGCTCTTTTTTCTCCATGACACACTTCATCAATGTAGAGGAGATCCCTCGAAAAAGAAAATTAATGTTGAGGAGATCATTAGAGTACATCAAAGAGTTAGAAAAAAGCCAAACGCTTCAAGCTAAATGCACCTTAGATAAAAGGATTGGGGAGATGGGCACATGTATATGCAGCCTTCCCCTGATTTCAATGGTATTGTTTTCATACTTCAAACTAGTGATCTTAACTGCTAAGGGAGAAACTTAAAATATATCCATGAAACTAAAAAGTAAACAATCAAACATAGGTGTCATCATTCCTCTGAAACATCACATTTAAGTGAGGTAAAATCCTCCATTAGATAAGTATTGAGAATGATGACTCATGTTAGGAAACATGTTCGGATTTTTCCATGGATTTCCTATGCATTTAAGTGTTGATATACTCTCAAGGAAGCATTGTTGTCACGATATAACAAAAAATCTGAAAATTCTAACAAAAGAAACTTAAGTAATCCACATTTGGTTGTTCAATATTTTTCTTTTTCTTGAAAAGAGAAAGGATGACTAAAAGTTGTGTAGTCATCCACTTGTATTAATTCAAAAGATGAAATGTACAGGTATGTGTTCAATAATTACTTGAAGGAGATAGTGGCTCAGACCATATCTCTCTTGTGTTGGGACAAAATGTGGGGAAAATCTCTCAGCTTTATTACCAGGATCAATGATTTAACATAATCAATTGAATCAAAAGAATAATAACAATGAAGCTTATAGACCTATAATAATAGACTCTAAAAATGTAAACTACCAGACAAATTAGAACACTAAAGTTCTACATAAAATAGGAGAAAAAACTCGTAAACCAATTGGAATATTAGAATCCTACATCAAATAGGGAGAGAAATTAAAATCCTAATATAAATAAAAAAAAGTTAATTAGGCTATAGCCAAACTCTAAAATACTAAAAGATAAAGAACTTCAATGAAATTCTAGTTAAACCACAACAATTCTCCCTTATGACTCGAATTCTCCAACATCTAATAAATGGATTATCCATAAAACTGAAGGCTTCAGAATCATCATCTCTGAACTATAGCCTCGAGTTGTCAACCTCGCCTCATGCTTGACATCCAAGGGAGAAGATATGTCAATTTTCTTTTTGCACATTACGCCGAACAACATTTCTTGTTGGCGACTTCAGCTGAGTTATTAAAAGAGACAAACTCTGAAATTTAACAACTTTCCAATCTCGAATACCATCTAACTACAACAAGGTAATAAGCACACTCTGAATGTTGCACCTCATTTGAAACATTAAGGTAATAAGCAAACTCAAAAAATTCATCCTCTCTTGAGGCGTCACAACTGATTTGGATCTATCAACAAGGGGACTTGGATCCTCCTGAACTTTGAAATGCATGAATCTACAGAGGTGATGACACCACGCTGAGGATCATGATGAAGACTATGGAAGAGTGACTAAGACGGAATTAAACCAAACACCAACGATGTGTTTGGCAAGTAGAACTGGGGTTCTTCGGATTTTGATGAATAGTTTAATTTGATAGATTAGTTCTAATCATGTTTGGATGAACTAAATATAATGATGATAAATAGGTTCTATTGGGTCTTTGGATAAAATATAAGAACCGGAAATATAAAATACATTTTTAATAAATATAAAATTTTAGTTAAATTTAAAAATTATAGAAATAAATTTAAATAATATAAAATGAATCTCATGAATAATAAATAAGATATTTTAATATATAATAAAATATTTTCATAAAAATAAGTTTAAAAAATACCAATTAAAGAATATAATGAAGTAATTAATATTTTTTTAATTATATTATTATTAATATTTTTCTTACAAAACAAATTTAAATAACATAAAATCGAGCTCATGAATAATATAATAAAATATTTTATGAAACTTATTGTAATCTCACATTTAAATAAATTAAATATACTACAAAAAAATTTAAAAAAATACCGTTTAAAAAATCTAGTGAAGTAATTATAATTATAACTATATTATTAAGTTAGCATTGAACTAAAAAATATTATTTGAAATAAAAAATTAAAATTAAACTTAACAGTTGAGTAAAGAAAAAGAAAAGAAAAGAGAGAAGAGAGAAAAAATTGTCAAAAGGGTGCAGTAAAGCCGACTGCAAGAACCAACGGCTGGAACCCCGGATCACGTAATCTAAGGTTCCATCCTCGGTTCTGATCTTGATTCAGCCAAACGTCACACCATTTGGCAGAACCGGGTGGAACCTGGCGAAAACCAGCTCAAGTTCTGGTCATGTTCTAGTTGCCAAACGATGACCATAACTAAGCTCTGACTCTCTTGCCTTCAACAACATAATCAATTCAACCAAGTTGGTTGGCACAGATGATTAGCGGGTATGTTCCCCGGGTTGAGGGACAGGGAGCTAGTAGCCCCGAGTTCGAGCCCCGAAGTCCCCAATTTGGCCAGGATTTAACTTTTACCGCTCCCGTCCGAACACCGGATTAGTCGGGTGCTAGTAGCTCTGGATTACCGGTGGGTCTCAGACCGTGACCGAAAAAAAACAACTTAATCAATTCATCAATCATCATCAATCCACAAATCATGGATGATTTATGACATCAAAAATGGTATCCTTTGACACTAGATTGATAAGAAAGGAGAATGCACTTCTTGGCTTGAGCATAAGATAATCCTTCATGTTCATTAGTATAAGCAGTACAACCAAATAGTCTTAAACAAAAATAATCCATAGGTGAATCCAACCAAAACTACTTAGGAGTCTTCCAAATGATGGTCACAATAGGAGATCGATTAACCAAATAGCAAATTGTAAAGACAACTTTTACACAGATATCTACTTCTAAACCAACAATAAAAAGCATACAACAAGCTTTCTCAACTAAGATCTTGCTCATCATCCCTGCAACTCCCACATGTTGAGGTGTGCGCAGAATCGTGTGATGTCATCGAATATGCTCTCTCGCAAAACTAGTAGAACTCTCCATCACATAACTCAAGACCATCACCCAACGTTAATGTCTTGATCTGCCTACTAGTTTGCTTTTGAATCAAAGTCTTCCCAATGCTTGAAGACACCAAGCACCTCTCCTGCATTCTCTTTCAAAAATACAGCCAAGTTTTTCACAAAGATCATCTACGAAGGCCATAAAATATCGAGAACTAGTTCTTTTGTTAGGATCTTGAGAAGGTCCTCGAAAGTCAATAAGAACATGGTCAAGAATATCTTTGGCTCTATGACTGAAGAAAAATCTCTTGCCGAAGTCGCAATGCTAACATTTGTCCAATTTACCAATCAGTTGGTCAAACAAATGACCTCTTTGTTTGAAAAGAGACAAACCATCTTCGAAATATGACCAAGTCCCAAATGCCACAACTGAGTATCATAGGAACTAGATACAGGACTAGCAATCGATGGTAAAGCCATAATAGTGGTTCCCTCTAACAAATACAGTCTCAATCTTGCAAGCATTCATAAGCAAGAGAGGGCCATTAAAAACATTGAGAACTCCATCCTCATTTCTATATTTGCATCCTTGCTCCTCAAGCATATAGAGAGAGAGATCAAATTCTTCCTCAAATCGGGCACATGCTGAAAATCATATGATGACTTGATGATCTCATTATGCAACTTAATATGAACCAATGTCTACACCTGCAACTCTGCACCGATGATCATTCCCTTTAGCACATTTCCATCATACAACACATATGTGAAAAATCAATCCTGGTGAGGAATCATGCTCGGATGCACCTATATCCAATATCCACCTAAACTCAATAGTGGTGTTAGTAGGAGTGATACATAAAACATCATTTATCTCTTCGGTGTCATATTAAATTCTCCAAGTTGAGAATCTCTCATATTGGACTTGGCTTCTAATTCAATTTGAGAAAATCAGCTCTCATATGTCTCCTCTGCCTGCAATAGTAGCAGGCCGCATCATTGGACTCTGATTGTGATATGTGGAAAGATTTCCCCTAGATTGACTTTTGGAACCACCTAATCATAGCTCTTCCTATACCAACAAATAACTCAACGTCCTAATTGGGTGTTGCTACTACTGGAATCAAGTTGTTATCAATCTTTCTCCTTATTCTGCGAATTAGCTGAACTCTCTTGGATACCATACATCATGGCATCTTTAAAAGCTTATAGGAATTAGGCAAAGAACATAACAAAACTTGATCTTCATCTGCAATTTTCACATCAGTTTTAGTCAATGGTGACGATCGAAGTAAATTCTGTGATATCTTTATTCAGTACCTTCGGGATACGCAAAAGTATAAAGGCACTACTTTAGTTGAAGTCTATTGGTCAAAGACTTAGTTATATAGAGAATTCCCAACTTCTACAATGCACAGGCAACAGTCTTCTTCAAACAATATTCTAAAGTGCTTCGTCCCCGAGACAAGGTGAATCGCCAAAAGATATTTCTCTTAATTCTGCCCATTTATCATCAAACATATCATCGGGCTCCATCCCGATCACTGCATTCTTCATGTCTCCTCTTATCAAAAGATCCAACATGCTTATTTTCTATAGAGAAATTTGATAAGTCACCACACTTCTTGATCCCAATCTTGGAATTAGACATCATGTAAAAGGGAACTAGAAATCACCAAAAAACAAGCAACAAAATTAGATACATAATTATCTAAAAGAAACTAGATTGAAAATTAACCTAAAATCGGTTTCTTGAAGGTGTTGAACCAAAAGAGACTATACAAGGCCTACTAAAAAGGCCTAAACCAAATTGGGTTGGACTAACGGTTGGAACCTATAACTGGATGTTTAGTTGCAACGTATCATCAACAAATGACTTCTAGTGCACAAGAAATATGGAGAGGACCCAACACAATAGCTTGTCAATCTATCAATTAAAACGGGCTTTGGGAGTGAAAGACTTTAACTAAGTTCCTCTCAAACGAACACTAAAACCCTCAAAATCTAGCATAAGAGGATTGGTGTGCACATGACTGAGGTGATAAACTTGATGCAGCCTCGGGCGCGCACGAAGTTGAAACTGTGGGAAAAAAATGCCTAGACACAAACATGCAACGCAAAACAAAATCACATGAGCATGCGAAATAATCCACGAGTCACAAACTAACTAGGAAGAATGTGCTTTACGAACAATAGCACAATTCGAAGACAACGGGGCTTCGACAAACGAAGCAGTAGCAGAACATAAAACTTCGGAGTCCACAAGTTCTTTCCTTTAAGTAGAGGAGGAGATCATAAATCACGTGACTCAAACGTGAATGAGGCTGCTCTTGAGTGGAAGATGAACAACAAATGAAAATCTTCTCTCAAGTTTAAAGCTTTGATACTAATTGTTGGGACAAGATGTGGAGAAAATCTCTTAACTGTATCATCAATCAACGATCCAACATAATCAAATGGATCAAAAGGACAGTAACAATGAAGTATGTAGAGTTATATTCATAGGATTTAAAAGCCTAAAATTTTACACAATTTAGGACATTAAAGTTTCCACACAAAATAGGAGAAAAAAACTCCTAAACCAATTGGAACATTAGAGTCCTATATCAAATAGGAGGAGAAACTAAAATGCTAATACAAATAGAAAAACTAAATAAAGCCATAGTCAAACTCTAAAAAAGAAAAAATAAAAAACCATAATGGAATTCTTGTCAACCTCTAACTTCTTAGATGTCATTAGCAAGACAATGCCATGCACAACAATGATATATTTGGTGAACTCACACAGTTAACGTACAAGTTGTTAAAATGTGTTTACTAGAGATAATAAATTGGATGAAGCAAGATGCAAACTATTTTTGCATGACTGTCATAGGTGAAGAACAAAGACTCAAGGCTTCTTGTTGGTCCAAAATATCTAACTTATTTGTTTGAACTAAATAATCTAGAGTCCGATTAAAAGAGGGAGAGGGAGGCCAAGGCGAACACTTGGCGAGCTAATAGAACGAGATTTATTGGCGAATAATATACCCAAAGATTTGGTTACTGATAGAGCGCAATGGCGTCGTATGATCCATGTAGCCGACCCCACCTAGTGGGATAAGGCTTTGTTGTTGTTGTTGTATTTGTTTGAACTTAATCAATTTTATTTGAAACTTGATATACAAGTCATGATTTTGATCCTCCAAACGTATATATCATCCATATGGTCTCTGGTCATACAAACAAAATGCAGGGTATAAAAACAACGAAGTTATTCTGGGCGGCATAAATCTTGAATAGCATAAAATTGGAAATTTTGACCTTGAAACTTTTTTGTTATGTTACCAAGCTCCGAGGCTTCGGCAAGTTCACATCAGGCTTCTTGACCATGACATTTAATAGGAAAAATATGATTACATATAATTTCCAACTGTAAGATCGTTCCAATACCTTGTGAGATGGTAGTTCTTTTTCCATAGTGATTATTAGAATACTTGATAAGCTCGAAAGTATCAATAACTATAGTGTGAGTTGATAAAAGAAGATAATATTTTTTTGTTTCGAAAATTCTTACATCCCCCTTACATGGATGAGAAATGCATTCTGATGCAACTTGTCAAAATAAGAAAAAGAAAACATATGAAACAGAAGGCAGGGTGAAAAGTCATCTTAGATTTACAATGGGATTTAACTGCTAGCTTTAATGCTTCTATAGAGGAATCATACACATAGACCAGCCATTCTTTTGATTTAAAGAGAGAGAAAAACAGCCAGAGGCTTTACTACTATAAAGAGATAATTCAAAGGTGAAAACTATACGACAAACATGTGGTGCTGCCAGATTCTACAAGAGATACAGTGAAATAAAAAAAACTTGGCAGAGTAACCCACCATCTTGTTCATTGGTGTATGCCCGGGAAATTGGCATAAGAAGAATCAAAGTGACAGCCAACGAAACCAGCCAGATGATCCCGGATGCCATGTTATTGGACCTAATCATATATAACAGTCTCCTTTAAGACGCTGAGGAGTATGATCCTGCAAAGGATAAGATAACAAAGATAGATATTAGCATCGCAAAATTCAGAAGACAGCAACATGAAAACGAAAAGAACTCCAAGGAAACAAATCAAATGCATTGAAGAAAGGCACCAACTAGAAACTCTGGCATACAGACATGCATAATTCTCGTGAAACTACAAGTAAGAAGCCAAACGTCGCGTGCTTTACAAGCTGGAACAGCAAATTGAGGAAGCCCAATCACAAAGTAAGGAATCCCAATCTACTTTGCCACCTTTCCTTTTCCTATTCCTTTCATGTTTCCTTCAATGAGTGAGAAAGGTAAACAAAGTCTATTTCTTTTGAATATTAACTTCTTCGCTCCAGTTAGAACATGGAATTATCCTGGAGTGATTTTGGACCGGAAAAGTCAATTTCTTTCAACCGTATCATCCCAAGACCGCCGCAACAAGCAAAATGGAGTTGCATCAAAAAGCAATGCGGGGAAGAAAGAAATGAAGTGCAATTGGGGGACAACAAAATTGTAAGTAACCCACTCGCAAAGAACAACCTCCGGTGAACAAAATCGAGGAAAGAACAGCTTCCCAAGATTCAAGAGAACAGAGGCGAGAACACAACCAGGAATGCCGTCGAGAATGAGATGGTCGCCCAAGATCCAAACTTCCTTCGTGTTCCTTCCCCAAGATAAATCAACGAGAATAACGAGAAAAAAGAAAGCAAAATCCTGAACAGAACTCGAACGGTCCCTGTTGTCAGCGTACCACCACCATGGATGATGGGCAGGAAACAGGGAGAAGGGTCTCACCTTGGGAGTGCTGCCAGTGGTAAAGATTTAGTAGCGAAGATTCGACCAACCCAGTAGAGCTCTCTTTCTCTATCCTTCCTTTTGGCTGGAGGAGGAATTGGAAAGGCAGAGGAGGAAGACAGAAAAAGCAGAGACAAAGAGACAAAGCAAGAACAGAAGAGAGAGGAAGTGACGGTGGTGGTGCACAATTCTCTTTCTTTATTCTGCTTTCTTTTCTTCTCTCTCTCTCCCTTGGAAAAAAAAAGGCTCCACAAGACTGAACCATATAAAAAGAAAGAGATAAAAGAAAATTAAAAGCCGAGGACGGTATGTGCTCAAGATATACATGCACATAGAAATCGTCATAAACTTTATAAAACGTCAATCTTTTTGGATTACAGCCTATAAAGATTTGTTCCCCTCCGTTTGAATTTGGAGTTTGTAGCATGTTGCCAGCTTTCTTTCTCTCTCCTCTCTTTCTCTCTCATTTTCTGGAGTTCTAAATAATAAATATACACATGCACGCACCACTCTCCCTCTTCCCCGGACCCATTGGACACACGCATAAAGAAGCCATTAAGCCAGCAGCAAAAAGTATCTAATAGTAGGAATATTTTATACCAATTACATGTCCCCGTTTGATTCCAGTACAGGCGAATTCCAGCGCGATTAATTTGAACGCTAATATGTTTTCTTTTTATTTCTCGGGACTAACATATGAATTAAGGGATACACCAGTCACCTATTGCATAACGAAATTAGAGGAGAGTAATAAAAAACTCCTTCGAGTTCTTAAATTTAAATTTACTTTTAGTAAGAATCGACAATTTTAATATTTAATATCGCTATTACAACTTTTTTTTTATTTGGCATACTTTTTTTCTTAACTTTTAATTTTAAATAATAAATTTTATTATCTTATATTTAATTTATAAATACAAATTATTTATTAGTATAATTATTAATTATTTAAACAAAATATTTTTTATGAAAATATTGTTATTAAAATATTAGTTTATGAGATCATTTTATATTATTTATTAATTATTGTTTTTAATAATTTTAATTGATGTATTTTATAAAATATTTTCATGAAAATATTAATTCGTCATATTAGTTATATATACTTATTATAAATTGTAAATTCAAAAAAATGTATCTTTATTTAAAAATATATGTTATATTTTTTTTCTCATTTTTTCAAACAAAACCTATTTATAATCATTATATCTTAATTTATTCAAATATAATTATAATTGACTTATCAAATTAAATATTTATTAGATCGAAGAATTTTAGGTTCTAATTGCTAAACATTACCATTAAAAATTTTAAAAAAATATTAAATTAGTCGAGTTTAATAATACATTAAAATTATAATTCGTGATTTGAAAATTCCATATTAAATGACAATCGAAAAGAATAAATATTTTTTTTTTAACTTTCTCTTTTTTTCATTTTTATTCATTCGATAACATCTATCCTTCATCCATTACGATCTTACTGGTCGGCGTTTTCTACTTGTCGCGTTACCGCAATGTACAGTTTAAATAAGAAAATATATAAATATGTACTATTTATAAAGTAATATAAATAAATTAGACTCGATTTTGCACTCGAAAAGGAAAAGTATAATTATAAGAAATGGACAGTCAGGTACTTCGATTCCTTAATGGAAAGATCTCGTAAACCAGAGAGAGGATAAGGATGATATGATGAGGACCCTCGGTCACTTCCGGATGTTGCAAAGGGAAAGGGAGGAGAGGAGGGTGCACAAACATGAAGAATCGCCCGTACATGATTGGTTGGGGCTCATTGGATATATACATGTGTTATTATTATTTTTGTTGGTATTATTAAAAAGTAAGATTAATATTTACCTTTTTTGACTCAAAGTCAAGGGTGAAAGTGTTAAAGAAAGTATAAGTTTGAATAAATATAAAAATCATCCTACCTTTGTTGGATGGTATTTTGGAATTAAAAAATATTTCATTTTTATATTTTTTGAGGCCCTACAATTTTATATTTATGACATACTAGAAATATTTTAATTTAAAAATTAACAGCAATCACATATTATATAATTTAGTCTCATTATCTATGACTTGTACTTTTTTAATAATGTTTATCCTTAATTTCTATATCAATTGAGTAACTTTATATATTGAAATTATTTAAAACATAATAAAGATGTATATATTTTTATAATTATAATTTCTTAGGTTTTCTCCGTCGGTTTTTAAACTTTAAAAGTCGTGTAGATTCTTATTGGATCTGAAAAAATCTATAAATTTTATATCATGTTGGATCGATCAGATTTTCGATTTTTAAGTTTTTCTCACACCCCTACTAAAGATTAATTGCATATTCGAATTCGATTTTTTTAAGTAAAATAATTGCGCAGAGAATAATTAGTCATATCTAAAAATTCGTTATAATCTCGAATTCAATTTTTGTGTATATAAAAAAAATATTAAGATTCTTACTCGTCATGATTAAATATTCAATCCAAGGTAAATCAGACTAGCCAAAAACATATTCTCGAACACTAAAATGCAACAAAAAATAGTTATATTTTAGATTATTTTTCATATTTTGTTTTACCAAAATACAATTTTACAATCAGTTATAAAAAATAGGCGAAAGAGAGAAATCAATACAAAGAAGACACACGGATTTACGAGGTTCACTCTTAACTGGGCTACGTCCTCGGGCGACGGCTAGAGTTGTTTCTTTGTTGTGGACAAATAACAGATGATACAAGATACAAAATAACTCAAACTATAGGGAGTTTATATATGAACTCTCAATACAAAATAGAAAACATAAGCCATAAGGTTGTCTAGATTTCGGGGACTCCGCCTCCGAGCCCCCGCAGGGGGATCCCCCCTAGACTCCCAGGCTCGCTGACCGGGCAGCGAGACTCCCTTATGGGACGGGCGACTTCGACGCCCCAAATGTTCGACGACTGTGATACGCAGGGGGTCATATGGATTTCCATTGGGTTAAGATTCAAGGCATTATCAACAAACCTCCACCTTGACTTGAATCATCTTCGGAATATAAAATATAATATGATCCGCCGCCAACCCCGCCTCGAGGCTACTGCCAATTATTTATGTTTAGCAAGTCCAAGCAATGTTGGAACTTGTTGTGAGGAGCTGACTTGGTGAACATATCAGCTGGATTATCTGTTGTGCCGACCTTCTTCACCTTGATCCTCTTCTCAGTACGAATGAAGTGATATTTAACATCAATGTGTTTGATTCTCTCATGATGAATTTGATCCTTGGCTAGGCATATAGCACTCAAGTTGTCACAATGCACAATAGTCTGATCCTGATGTAGTCCAAGATCTCCAACTAAGTCTTTCAACCAGATTCCTTCCTTTGCAGCTTCTATGAAAGCCATGTATTTTGCCTCAGTAGCAGACAGAGTAACTGAAGACTGTAGAGTAGCTTTTCAACTTATAACATAACTGCCCAAAGTGAAGACATAGTCTGTCATTGATCTTCTTCTATCAACATCAGCAGCATAATCTGAATCAGAATAATCAGCAACAAATTATTTATGTTTAGCAAGTCCAAGCAATGTTGGAACTTGTTGTGAGGAGCTGACTTGGTGAACATATCAGCTGGATTATCTGTTGTGCCGACCTTCTTCACCTTGATCCTCTTCTCAGTACGAATGAAGTGATATTTAACATCAATGTGTTTGATTCTCTCATGATGAATTTGATCCTTGGCTAGGCATATAGCACTCAAGTTGTCACAATGCACAATAGTCTGATCCTGATGTAGTCCAAGATCTCCAACTAAGTCTTTCAACCAGATTCCTTCCTTTGCAGCTTCTATGAAAGCCATGTATTTTGCCTCAGTAGCAGACAGAGTAACTGAAGACTGTAGAGTAGCTTTTCAACTTATAACATAACTGCCCAAAGTGAAGACATAGTCTGTCATTGATCTTCTTCTATCAACATCAGCAGCATAATCTGAATCAGAATAATCAGCAACTAAATATTCTATATCACTTTCATAAATGAGGCCAATGTCAGATATTCTTCTCAAATATCGAAATATGCGCTTCACTGTTTGTCAATGTTCGTTCCCTGGATTGCTCATAAACCTACTGACAACACTAATTGCATGTGCAATATCAAGTCTCGTGCACACCATAGCATACATTATGCTTCAAACAGCACTAGCATAGGGAACACGAGACATGTACTCCTTCTCTGCATCAGATTGTGGTGTGAAGCCCGTGGAAAGGTGCACATTTGAAGTTGATGGAGTGTTAAGGGACTTTGCTAAAGCTATACCAAATTTGAATAAATTTTTTCGAATATAGTTTTTCTTAGATAAGAAAAGTTTACCTTTAATGTGATCCCTCACTATCTTCATCCCCAAAATTTTTTGAGTTGCACCCAGATCCATGTCAAACTCTGAGCTGATGAGTTTTTTCAAATTCTGAACATTTGATATATACCTGGAAGCAATGAGCATATCATCAATTATACAAAAGTAGAAAAATAATTGTCGTCCTTCACCTTCTTGTGATACACACAATAATCATAGGGACTTCTCATGAATCCCTTACTGATCATAAATGTATCAAACCTCTTGTACCATTGGCGTGGAGACTGTTTCAGCCCATATAAAGACTTCTTCAACCTGCAAACTTGGTCTTCCTTTCCAGGAATAGAAAACCCCTCTGGTTGACTCATCAAAATATCCTTTTCGAGTTCTCCATGTAGGAAGATAGTCTTCACATCTAATTGTTAAGCTCTAGATTCTAATGTGCTATAAGAGCAAGCAACACCCTGATGGAAGTGTGTCTGACAACTGGTAAGAAGATCTCATTATAGTCAACTTTCTCTTTCTGACTGTAGCCTTTAGCAACCAGGCATGCCTTATATCTTGTGCCATCAACTTCAGAAATTTCAAGTTTCTTCTTGAAGACCCACTTGCAGCCTACAACCTTTATGTCTTTTGGCAACTTGACCAGCTCCCATGTCTGATTCCTGTGAAGAGATTTCATCTCCTCACTCGTTCAACAATCCATTAATCTGATTCTGCACATGAGATGGTGTCCTTATAATTTGATGGCTCTGGAGACTCCACCTCTTCAGCTACCTGCAATGCATAAGCAACCATGTCCTCAAAGCCATATCTCTTAGGAGGACCCACCTGCCTGCGGGGACGCCCAGCAGCAATAGACTCCTCTTCTGGTTGCTCTTCAAGTTCTTCTAGCTCTGGCTGATCAACTTGGTGTTGTCCTCCTGTATCATCCTCAACTTGAGCCACATCAAACTCCACCTATTTGTTGACACTCTCAGGTACTGCATCAACAACCTCCACCTTCGGTTGAAGCATTGAATCATCATCAAAGGTTACGTTTCTGTTGTGGATTACTTTGTGCTCTGAAGGAGATCAGATTTTGTAGTCTTTCACTCCTGCTCCATACCCCATGAATACTCCTTCTTTGGCCCTTGACTTCAGTTTTCCTTCGTTGATATGATAATATGCAGGACAATAAAAAACTTTTAAATTAGTATAATCAGCAGGATTTTTAGACCATACCTCAATAGGAGTTTTGAGATCAATTGCAGTCGCCAGACTCTGATTCACCAAGTAGCAGGCTGTGTTAACAGCCTCAGCTCAGAATGCCCTATTCAGGCCAGCATTAGAGAGCCTGCATCTTGCTCTCTCCAGAAGTGTTTTGTTCATTCGTTCTGCCACATCGTTCTGCTGTGGAGTGTGTCTGATTGTATGATGCCTCGCAATGCCTTCATCTTTGCAGAACTGATCAAATTTAGACGAACAGAACTCTAACCATTGTTAGTACGAAGACGCTTCACCTTCTTTTATGTCTGATTCTCCACCAGAATCTTCCACTCCTTGAAGGCCTTGAAAGTCTCACTCTTATGTTTCATCAAGAATACCCAAGTCATCCTTGAGTAGTCGTCAATCACAGAGAGGAAGTATCTAACGCCTCCTAATGATAAAATACGAGATGGATCCCAACAATTAGCATGAATATAGTCAAGGGTCGCCTTCGTTCTATGCACTGCCTTGCCAAAATGATGTCGGCGCTGCTTGCCGAAGACGCAGTGGTTGCAGAAGCTGATTTCAGAAATCTTCTGGCCTCCTAGAAGATCTCGCTTGCTGAGAATGTTCATCTCATTCTGACTCATGTGTCCAAACCGCATATGTCATAACTTTGACACCTCTAAATCTGATGAACTAGCCACCGCAGCAACACCAGAGACTGTTTGACCTTGTAGTATGTACAAGATTTTCTGCTTGATTCCCTTCATGACAACAACATCATTCTTTGTGACAGTGAGAACACCTCCAGCAGCATTGATCTGACATCCTTTAGAGTCCAAGACTCCTAATGATATCAGACTCTTCATTAATTACGAAACGTGACGGACATTTGTTAGTGTCCTCATCTTGTTGTTATTGGTTTTAATTTGAATATTGTCGATTCCAACAATCTTGCAAGACGCATCATTGCCCATGATTACGTTTCCGCCATCAAATTCTTAATAGGTTGAGAACCACTCATTGTTCGGAGTCATATGATAGGAACACCCCGAATCAAGAACCCAACCTTCCTCTAGACATCCCTGGTTAGTTGCAGCAAGAACCATATCATCTTCCGAGTCTTTGCCCTAATGTACAATCGCAGCAACTGTTGTATTTTTCTTCTTAGGGCAATCCTTCTTCTAGTGGTCTGGTTCCTTATAATAGTTGCAGATGTCTCTCGGATTTGGTTTCTTTGTACTTCGACTTTTGCTTGCCCTTCTTCGATGCATGTCCTTTCTCCAGAATCGAAATCAACCCTGCGGCCTGAGTCTCTACAGAACTACCATAAGCCCTATGTCGAAGTTTATGAGTATGTAGACTCGATCTTACTTCTTTCATACTTATAGTATCTCTCCCGACGATCATAGATTGAACAAAATTCTCAAATGAAGGAGGGATAGAAACTAATAAAAGTAAGACAACATCTTCATCATCAATCTTCACATCAATATTTCGCAACTCCATCAATATAGTATTTAGTTGATCAAGATGTTCCTTCAGAGGGGTACCTTTTTGCATGCGGAGGGTGAACAGACGTTGCTTCATTAACAACTTGTTGGTGAGGGACTTCGTCATATATAGACTTTCAAGTTTCAACCACGGACTCACTGTCGTTTCTTCATCGGCGACCTCGATTATCACCTCATCCGCCAAACACAACAGGATCATCGAGTGCGTCTTCTCTTCCTGCGACGTCAAATCATCGAGATCGATCTCCTTATCGGTCTCCTTCGCTTTGGTCTTCACGAGTGGTGCATCTCCTATTGTTTCAGAAGTGCGCGCATCTTAATCTGTCATAGCCCGAAGTTATTTTGCTCGGTGAACTTTTCGATCTTCACGTCGTTGGACGTCATCGCCTGAGCTCGATTCGTCAATGAACCCTAAGGCTTTGATACCAGTTTGTTATGAAAAATAGGCGAGAGAGAGAGAGAAATCAACAGAGAGAAGACACACGGATTTACGAGGTTCACTCTTAACTGGGCTACGTCCTCGGGCGGCGGCTAGATTTATTTCTTTAATGTGAAAAAATAACAGATGATACAAGATACAAAATAACCCAAACCCTAGGGAGTTTATATATGAATTCCCATACAAACTAGGAAACATAAGCTCTAAGATTGTTTAGGTTTCGGAGGCTCCACCACCGAGCCCCCGCAAGGGAGATCCAGGGGCCCCTGAGCCCCTGCAGGGGGATCCCCCTGGATCCCCCCAGAACCCCCTCAGGCTCCTGACCGGGCAGCGAGACCCCGTATGGGACGGGCGGCTTCGCCGCCCCAAATGTTCGACAATTGTGATGCGCAGGGGATCATATGAGTTTCCACTAGGTTAAGATTTAAGGTATTATCAACACAATCTATTAACATCTTAAAAGAAACTAAAAATATATGTAGCGATTTAAAAAGTAGAAGAAACATATAAAATTAAACTATTCATATATTGTTTTTATTGATAACGAATGATACAAATGTGATTAAGTAAATAAAAGAAGTTAATAGAAAAGTTGGAATGAAAATTTGCAGTGAAAGTATAATATATATGGTTCGAGTCAAATGAAAAAAAAAAACATCTAAAAGTGAAAATAAGAATTGTATTGAGAACTGTTTTACTGAGCTATTTTTGCTCTACATGTGGAGAATTATTTTATTACTTTACTCTACACGTGAATGTTAATTAATATATAGATGTTAACGTGATAAAAATGTTAAATCTTATATTAGCTGTTGAGATGTGATAAAGAAGTAAAAGAACAAATGGATTAGGGAACATCGAACGAGTGGCTGCAAATGGTTGGTTGGCGTTGCTTTCAAGTTTCAACAAGAAAAAATAAAAAAAAAAGAAAAAGAAAAAGAAAAAGAAAAAGAAAAAAGAAATAGGCTATGCTGTTTTTTTTTCATGTCCGTAGCTTGTTTACTCCTTTGTATCAACATCCTGACGTGAAATTGACTTCTGGAAGGAGACATCCCTCAGGCTTATCCAAATGCCTTGCTGTATTCCTGGTAACCATTGATTATTCAATCTACATAACCAATGCTAAATTGAGCACAATGACAGAGAAAGTAAATTTATTATTTTGTAGATGTAAGTGTTGGAAAAATTTTTAGACTAAAGTTTTAGGAAGATGAATCATCATTGAATTCAATGAAGCAAAAAATATGTAAGCAAACATGCATCAACACTCAAATTTTAAAAATACTTCAAAAAGTTAATAGAAAAATATAGTGAATGCCATTATGAGCTGGTTAGGAGACTTTAGCCGCTTTTCGGAGGAGATAATAAAAAAAAATTAGTTGCTTTCTTTCAGAAACTTTTTTGGCACAAAAAAGTTAGCTCGCTTTCAATAAAATAGATAAAATCAACTTTCATTCGCAGAATTTGTGAGGGAAAGCAGTACAAAAAAATTGTTAAGGCACCCCTCCCAAACAGTCTATATCTTATTGTTTTAGTAATGATAGATTCTATAATGACAGATTCTATAAAACATAGCACTTTAAGTGATTGGACAAAATGTCCAAACCTACTCAACCCATAAAATGAAACATAAAAGAAATGTTGATCCTTCCAAACTGAAAGTGAAATTCATGCTTTGTATTTCACTTTTCCTCTCACTCGAATTCTTTCATTTCATCTATTTTGTACGGATCCTCTTTTTCTTTAAAGTCTTTTTTGATGAATCCCCTTGTTCCTATTTAGTTTCCTTCCTTTCAAAAATTATCGCCTTCATCTAAGATCAATTTATTATCTTTGCATTATCTGTGAAACAATCAATGAGTTTGATATTGTTCCCAAAAAAAGATTAGTGATTACTCAAGAGTATTATCAGAAATAGAAAAAATAAGATCAAGAAAAGAATATGTCAAGGATTAGGTCAGATGATGAACGTAATACTTAACATTTAGCGTGTCAATTAGAAAATTAAAATAGACTATTTGATTAAAAAAAGGAAAATCATTGAATTAGTCTGTAATAGTAAACTCCCACAAAAAACGCTTAAGAGATTAATTATTATTATTCATATGATTAGTTTTTTTGTCTATTTTAAATATTTTTGTTTGAGCCCGTGAAATACATTTCACGACCGTGACCAACGGCTTCACGACCCGTGATTTATATATCACAGTCATTATGACCTTCATATCGTCCATCACGGCACGTGATGAACCATCACGGCCCGTGAAGTTCTCTTTGTGGTCGTGAGCCCAGTTCACGAGTGTGGTACATCTGATCGACGGTTGCATGTGCTTCGTTCCTGTCCTTCACGGCCCGTATTTTGCTATTTAAAAAAAATCGTATATTGATAAATTAAATAATGGGGATAATACACACTGTACACATATGAGTCATTGGTCATAATAGCCATATAATTATTCGCATTTAGATGTCTAGTGTGTTATTTTTGGAATAAATCATTAATCCAAAGCATTGAAATTGATCTAGAATATTGCATAAAAAAAATTTAGAACATTACAAAGCATTGCATAGAAGAAGTCAAAATATTGCATAACATTATATGGAAAGGAAACATAATATTGATATGAGAGGATGTGGTATTGCATTGATGATTGGTGATTTAAGATTATTGGCTATTTTCTATGGTATTGTCTTAACATATTTTTCATGCTTTATTATATCATGAAAAAATATATCTATTGTATCTTACATATAGAGTCATAGCTCACGAGAGAATTATTTATCTTGTATTAAATCTTGCATGTGATTGATCTGCAAAGATATGTTGATTGGTGGTATGTACGGTGACTAATGCTCGTGATGAATGCAGTTGCACACGGATAATGCCCTTGATTTTGATGTCTCTATTAGTCTTTATTTCTATTGAATTGTAATATTCTAATATGGAGACATTATAGAAGAATTTCATACTTTTATTTAATGAAAGAATTTTAATTTTATATATTTCATATTTTTGGTTGATTGATCAAATTATCAAGTCTATAGTTAGAGCTTATCGTATCATACAAGTGATAGCATATTCAAGAGTGCATTTTGTTACTTGATGTTGTGGATATGAGACGAGAGAGAGAGACAAGAGCGCACACAGAAGAAGACACGAGATTT
>LTAE01006792.1:3399-24374 GCA_001647135.1 Pontederia paniculata
TTTTTTTTTTTTTTTTTGCATTTCTTAGATCTAGTTTTGTATGATGATACTTATGAAGGAAGTTGAATATTGTAAAAATTGGATGATGTCAATGTTATGACCTCCTTTTATGTAGTATATTTACAAGTGATATAGAAAGTTAATGGAATTGTTCCTTTCTAAAATTGCAGACGTAATTAGTTTTGATATAAGATGCAATGGGAATGTATTCTTAAAATTGTACACTAAAATTTACAGTCTTCTTAGAGTACATTTTAATAGATTATTATTAATTAATTGTGCCCATATTAAAGACCAATAAATGAATAATAATGATAGAATTCACTGGTCCTTAATAGTTTTAGCGGCCGGATTAGTAGCCGATAAAGATTATTAAGGACTAGTTGTCGTCGTCAATAAATCTTTCTAATGGCCGGAGTATCAGTCGTTAAAGATTTTTAGCGATCACTTATTTGCTCGTCTTAAATGTGTTTCAATGACGGGCATGTTTATCTCGTCGTTATTTATTTTTAACGGCGAAATCTATAGAAACCGGTGACGACCGAAAAAGTCGAACATTAATAATTTATAACGACGAAAAAATGATCTTTAGCGGCCACTTTTCCCTTCATTAAAGACCAGTTTTCTTGTAGTGCAGTTAGTATCACTTCTGATCGTGACCCTCGTTTTACATCATATTTTTGGGAAGCTCCATAAAAAGCCTTGGGTACTAGATTAGTTCAGCTTTTCACCCGCAAACTGATGGACAATCCGAAAGGACTATCCAAACTTTGGAAGATATGCTTGTGTTCTAGATTTTGGAGGTAGTTGGGATGAACATGTCTTTCTTATAGAATTTGCCTACAATAATAGTAATCAAAGAAGTATTGAGATGACATCTTATGAGGCATTATATGGAAGAAGTTGTAAGTCACCCATATGTTGGGAAGAAGTTGGCGAAAGAAGACTTACAGGTCCAGAGATAGTTCAAACCACCACAGATAAAATTAAATTCATCCATGAAAAGCTTAAAGTCACACAAAGTAGACATAAGAGCTATGCTAATAATCGTCGAAGGCCTCTTGAGTTTCATAAAGGAGATAAAGTTTTCCTGAAGATATCTCCAAGAAAGGGAGTTATGAAATTTGGTAAGAAAGGTAAAGTAAGTCCACATTATATAGGACCATTTGAGATCTTTGGACGAATTGGGCCGGTAGCATACCATTTAGCTCTGCCTCCTGATATGAATATTGTACATGATGTGTTTCATGTCTCCATGTTGAGAAAATATGAACCAGATCCATCACATGTGATTCAATATGAACTCATTCAAATAGAGGGGAATATGTCATATGAGGAGAAACCAATTCACATTTTAGACCGGAAGGAACAAGTTCTAAGATCCAAAGTAATTCCGCTGGTTAAAGTATTATGGAGACACCATAATATTGAGGAGGCCACTTGGGAGACTGAAAGGGACATGCGCGACCAATACCAATATTTGTTTCATCAATAAGATACGTTAATTTCGAGGACGAAATTCATTTTAAAGTGGGTAGAATGTGATATCCATGATATAATTCATATGAGATTATAAATGTTAATTGTGTATTTATGTAGTTAATATCTACCATTAGATATGTGTTAAAGGGTGTATTAGTTTCAGTTTTCATATGCTGAAAATTAGCGAAATCTGACTAAGGCATGAAAATATGATTTTCGGAAACTTTAGAATTTGAAAAGTTGAAGTCTCGGTAATTGTTCATATATGTTAAAGTGTAATAAATATGATTTTTAATAAATTTTAGGAAGAGTTTTAGTTAGGTTAAATGAAGGGACAAAAACGAAAAATATGTAAAACTGCCGATTTTGTTCTTCGGCCCAAAATTTAGATTTTTATTCCTTTGGAATTTAATTTTTTAAATATTTTATTTGAATTCAAATGGGGGGTGGTTTCTTATTTACATGTAATGTCTTAAGTAAATGAATAAATAAAATAAATAAAGGAAAAGACAAACCATTTACTTTTCTACCTGATCATTGACAAGGGCATAGTGGTAACTTTTCTACCTGATCTTAAGTCGGTTAATATAGTGGATATACATCATCTAGGGTCGGTATTAAGGTGTATATATACCTTATCTTTTCACTTTTTACCACCTATTTTCTATCCTTAACATCTGAAAGCTGAGACCAACAGTGGAGAAGAAGAATGAACAAAGAAAGCTGAGGAAATAGATTAGAAATCAAGCTGATGTCAATAGGGTTTTCATTTTAGGTAAGTTGTTAGCTCCTCTCCTATGAATTATCTTTATAAAATTTGGTTAAAACAAATTTCCCTGATCTGTAATTGATCATTAAACTTTTATCTGTATATTTTCATCACTTGTTATCTCAAGAACAAAGTAGATGCTGGTAATTGAGCTTGCTGTTAAACCATCCTTGAATCTTTAAGAAAAATATTGTGAAATTAAATATGTGAACTTTCTTTGAAGTCCATTTCCTACATCCTTTGGAACACTTTAACAAAAGTTGTATATTAAAAGATATGCTTATGGGTTCAAGCTTAAGGTCACATAGTCTCTCAAGGTACAAAAATAAAAGAGAAGATAGCTTTATTCTCAGAAGTTTCTAAGAATATCTTGTAAAGAATAGATTTTGATAATTACATGATTGAAGCTTTTGAAGTCTATTTTCATATAAGATCAGTTGTACGTAAATAGAATCTAATTATTAATTGTTAGGTGTTTTACATTCTATGTCATTCAAGTTGTTATGCTGGAAACTGAAACATATCTCATGGCATAGAGTAAGTACATAGTGTTGAAGTAATATGCATTTGAATACTTGGGTTGGTTACTCATATGGGTTCTCAGCAAAGAATTGAACTGCTTTATTGCAATTATGATATATGATATATATGATATGGTGAGGCATTTGTATCTTATATAAGCATGCATTTGCATTACCCCTGTCGGGTTGATATGTTTACCCCTATAGATTGAAATAATTATAGGGTTGATATAATAAATTCCCGGAACGATGACTCAAGGTTGTTTGAACCTAAGTGTCATACGAACTAAAGTGCTACATTGTAATCGGTGGGAGCCACCACTTGAGATTGTAGGGGTCACCTCTAGAATCCATCAACCACTACCCCGACATGGTTGATATGATATCCCGAAAAGGATGGTACCTCTGGCCAGTTGGTGACATGATATGTACATGCATCCATGATTTTTATATACCTCCATGAGGCAAGCGTGATCTTATTATGTTATTATAATAGGATGATATTGATTATGCTATGATAAGGTACTAGTACTTATGTGTTATCAGGGTATGATACACTTAATATTATTTTATCCAAATTGAATACGTGATAACACATGAGTTATGAGTTTTCAACTTATTGAGTTGTGATTTTCTCATATTGTGTTTTCATATTTTTTTCAGATCAGTAGACTAGTTTCGAGGCTGTGCTTGACTATCCTATGTCTGGATTAGAAACACTTTTGGACAGGAGGTATAGATGAGACTTGTGTCTCTTTTATTTCTTTTGGAAGAACTTGAGAGTCATTTTGTGTGTGTAATATAAAAGAAAAGAGTTGGTTGTAATATTTGAAACTAGACTTGTATGTAAAAGTTAAATAGTGCACTGGCTCTGAATGATTAATAAAAATCTTGCATGGTTTGACCACTTTCTATTATATTACTCTTAAATTAATAACACATTTCCGCAATTTTACTTGATCGTACATGATATGTTGCGACCTGCGGGATAAACCAATGTTTAAACTAGGGTCGTGACAGTTATGTCGTTGTCAAGTTTATCAATAAAATTCAACACAACATGCATAATGTTATACTCCCTATAAAGACTAGAATTTTCATACTGAAAAGCAGATTCAAAAAATATGGTGCTGAATGAAGATCTTGACGCAACATGTGATCCCATATGTTGTCTATATTATCAATATAGGGTTTCAACATTTTTTTTCTTATTCTTAAATGTGTCCATAATTTCCAAGTGTGCCATGTTGACACCTTCATAAATATAACCCAAAGATATTTTGCATCGATGTTACAAAGACATAACAATCTTATCAATGGAGTCATAACCTTCACAAGCATAACACAACTGATCCAAAAAACTTCATTTAGCACAATTTATTTTACTTCTTTACTTTTTTGTTCTTTCAAAAACTTCTTATAACAAGCACTAGTGAACAAATCTTATAAATCATTCTTATGTTCATATAAGTTGTGTAGTGTAATAAAAGTAGTTACGGAATGAGTTGCACCGGGGTGGATGATTTCTCGCCAACCATATCTCTTTCTTAACCAATTTAGAGTCACCTTATAATTATACTCAAACATTGTTACTTTTAGAAGCAACAATAAATACATTTTCTAGTATAGACATATCTTCAACATCTTTCAATATCAAATTGATGCAATGGACACCACATGGTGACCAGAAATAAAATGATATTTCTTCATAATTTTATTACTTGGAGCATTGTAGTTATCTCCAGTATGGGTTACCATATGGACCACATTTTGGAGACCAACCCATTCGATAATTTTGCTAAAAAGATTGGACAACTTTTCTATATTAGTATAAATATTACAATCATCCACATATTTGATGAAAGAAATTCCTTTAGGACAATAAATCAAGAAATTAATCAATTCTATTTGCCTTTTATCTATCCATCCATCACCTATTATACTGCAACCACACTCAATTCAAATTTTTAAAATGATCAATAATCAGCTTTACATGCATCTTAGCATACTGTAATAAACTCAAAAGCAAAACATGAAAAGAAGGATGTTTATACCCATGACCCATACTAGCAATTTTATTAAGAGCACTTTGAAAATAAGACAAATTGCAAGCATTAAAAGAAATAGATACATCATAAAACCACATTGCAATTGCCAAATCGGCATCTTTTCATTTTTCTTTACTTTGTATGTGTGCTTTAATACTAGGTTGTGTTGAAATACTTACACCAACTTGCAGATATGATTCAACTCCAGAAGAAGATTTCCTTTTTACTTCGGAGCTTCCCTTTTTAGAAATAAGAATTTGAAAATTGTCACCTTCTTCCATTGTCATCTCTTCAATTAGTTCTTTCTTCTCCTTGTATTTTGTAAGATAACATCCAATAAACTTTTAATCTCATATAAATCTTCTAAAGGGATCTTTTTGCATGCATCAAAGCTTCCTTTATTTCCAGCAAATGCATAAAATGTTTCCTTTATTTCCATCAAGATATTGCTTCATTTGTTAATGCCTCCTAGTGCAATTTGTTTTTGACAAAACCCACGTAATAACATTTTTTTGCCTTGTGCATTTGTTCCCTCACTCTCATATTTCTATGTTATGTATTTTTTTTGTCTAATTGAAGTTCTTGACATTTGAGTTATTGAGGATTGTGTTTCAAATTCTTCTCCAGAAGCCATGGTGGGAGGCAACTATAAAATTGATGCACAATGTAATTAGTCATATTGTAGAATAGTAATTAAAAGACTAACTAAAATAATGTAAATCTAAAGAAAATGTATATTAAAAAGTTACAACATAATATACATGTATCAAAAGAGCATACTACAAAATAATTATTCAGTTTACATCCAATCCCATCAGTGAACAAAATTCACTTGATACTTTTCAAGGGACTGTTATGGAAATTTAGTTGTAAGAAACTAAAAAGTTAATTTATGAAGTGCAATAAATGTAAAAAAAAAATTTTTTTTTCCTTGAGGGAGAGCAAAAACATTATTCTTATAATTACATATACTTTAAACTTATCCATCGCAATTAAGGTAGAATTAAAAGAATTTTCAATAGAATCACAAAAAAACAACAAGAAAAATACTAGTGCACTTGGAATTGAAAAAAAAAATCACAAATACAATCTACTGGTAACAGATAACCAATAGGTTATTGAAATTGAACAAACTTCTCATTTATTGCATGTGTATTTATTGGAGCAGAAAGGTCTATATGCATCATTAATTATAAAATAAGTGAATTTACATGTAGGCAATAAACAACAAAAATTAAGTTAAGTTACAATAAATTAATAAAACTATTCATTTATGAGATGATAATGGTGGAATTTGAACAACCAGATGAAGAAACAAAAAAATATCACAACTTGATCTCTCCGGGCATACACGATTTAAGAATAAGAAAACACCCCTTGCAACAAAAGGCACAAGGTTGATATGAGTGAAGTGTAAGGAATAAATGACAATTATCAATCTAATATGGAATCCTCAAGAAGTGCAACATAGATGTGGCTGACTTAGTTGATGATGGATAGACTTGGAAGCTTCAAGCACAGAAAGGGTGAAGATGGATTTGACAAATAGTGGAAAAGTTGGAGTCAACGAGTTCCCTAGTCAACAAATTGTTCTAGGATAGTCAATCAACAATTTTGATGGCTGGCCTCATTAATCGGCAATCAATTTGATGTCTTTCATCAACTAGTTAAAAACCTAAGAATACCAGTTAAGGAAAGAAAACCAACCATCTTCAACATTTGGTGAGATCCTAAGGGTTTCTTCCTTTTTTTTTTAAATACCCTTCGTCTTCAAGTTAATTTCAAAATTACCAAGCAAGCAATTGAATTGGGTTTTTCATATGATCTTTTGGTTCTTCATTTTTTTTCCAATTTTGCATGGGACCAAATCTAGCAGTTATACATCAAACTGAACCAAATCGTTGGCCGGTTCACGGTTAAACCATCCAAATTGATCTGTCCAATCCGATTAGCAAAGGCACATGAAAGAGGACATGACAAATGAGCAGTGATCGTGGTGTGGACCATCGCCTATGAACTGTGATGCAGTGGGCCATCACGGAGGCTGGGGGCAGACGTAAAAAGGTCAATCACATTGAGCAACAATGTTGTGAGGTTGCATGGACTAGTTTGCAGAGGTTGTGCAATGGACGTGTAGAGGCTAATCACAACATCATGAAGAGTAGACAATGGCGGAGGCTGCCTAGGCCTTCACGTGCAGGAACTGAAATATAATATTTCTCTGCATACTAGACATAATACTATTGGCTTCATGATGGTTAAGTGGTAGTTATATTAAAATTTGGTCGGCAGTTCGAATCCATCCAGTTGCCTCCAACATCTTGATTTAGTTCAATTTTAGACTGCGCATGCCTAACCAAACACCCAACACTTCACACATGAACATATTTGCTACTAAAATAATTTTAGAGTTTCAGGGGGTGCCAGTGCACCCCCTTGAACCCCCTCCCTCCGCCTTTGCCCCTAAACTAATAATAATTATAGTTTACTGTAATATTTCAAATGCAATAATTTCCAATTCAATGAAATCTGTTTTATTTTTTTTTTATTTTATAGTAAACGTTTATAATACTATCTACATTCTCAATAAAAACATCATAATTTTGATTATGTGATCACGTGAACTTTTAAATTTAATTTTTCATAAATTATAAGTTGACATTATTTTCATATATTACAAAACTATTTATAATTTTTCTTACATTTTCTTTGTAAAAAATATATATATTTATTTTAATTAATAATTAAATTCATTTGCAAATTTCAATGTTATATAATTCAATTTATTTTATTTATAAATATTATATCATAAAAAATATTTCTTGATAATTTTTGGTATGATTTGTAATTGGTTTATAATATCATCAATTTAATATAAGTAGTTTATTCACTTATACAACTTTTAAATAATTTAGGTTACATAAGGTGTTAAAATTTTAAAATTAATGTTATAAATTATTTTTTATATACTTAATTAATTGCAATTATATAATATATTTTTTATTACTAATTATATGTGAATCCACTCGTAACACATCCTGGCTCCGCCATTGAGAGCAGAGGTTAGGCAACATACGTGTGGAAGCGAGTCGCCTCCAACATATTGATTTAGTTCATTTTTTTCTCTCTTCCAAACTAATAATAATTATAGTTTACTGTAATATTTCAAATGCAATAATTTTCGATTCAATGAGATCTGTCTTATTTATTTTTATTATTTTATAAAAAAACATTTATAATATTATCTAATATTCTTAATAAAAACATCATAATTTTGACTATGTGATTATATAAAATTTTAACTTTAATTTTTCATAAATTATAAGTTGATATTGTTTTCATATATTACAAAACTATTTATAATTTTCCTTGCATTTTCTTTGCAAAAAATACTTTTTTATTTTAATTATTAATTAAATTCATTTGCAAATTTCAATGTTATATAATTCAATTTCTTTTATTTATAAATATTATATCATAAAAATATTTATTAATATTTTTTGGTATGATTTGTAATTGGTTTATAATATTATCAATTCAATATAAGTAGTTTATTCACTTATACAACTTTTAAATAATTTAGGTACATAAGGTGTTAAACTTTTAAATTTAATATTATAAATTATTGTTTATATACTTAATTTGTTACAATTATATAATATGTGTTTTATTACTAGTTATATGTGGACCCACTCGTAATGCATCCTGGCTCTGCCGCTGAGAGTAGAGGTTGGGCGACAGATGTGTGGAAGCAAGGCAACATAGGCAACCAACCTAGGTCTTCTTATTGGCGACGGAATAAGACAACGCCATAAGGGTGTGTTTGGATCACTCTATTATTTAAGGATTCCAAGGAATACTCGTGAGAATTTCAGATTTATTTGTTTGGTTGTGTCATATTTAGGAATGTACTTAGCAATATAATATTTCTGTCGGAATGAGATTCTCATAATCTATAGGAATCTCATTCTTCCAATACTTGTGTCAATCTAACATTAATGACTTAATGCTTATGTTTAAAGCAAATAAATTTTTTTAACTCCACCAAATAGACTAAATCAAATGCCATAATCCTACTTTTCAAGGAATATGATTAACATGAAATATATTTCTAGGAAATTTAAATATTCCTATCAATATTATAAAGTACGAACCAAACAATTGTGAGCAACATGCGACTTATACTAGTTTTAGCAATTGTGAAGGAGGTTATGAGATACACCCTGCCTTCTTTATTTCAACTTGCAGTCAATTATTCCTCTTTTAGATTCTATTGTCCACTTTGCACTTTTTAGTTCAACTTGCAAGCAATTAATTAAGTTTTAGGGAAAATATGATTTAAGCAACATCACAAACACCTTGCACATTTTTTGTTAAACTTCCTCTTTTGTCATGGCTCCTTGTTTGTTTAATGCCTTCGATGATAATCAATCACAATATGTATGTGTACGTATATATGTATGTATGTACATATATATGTATGTATGTCTAAAGCCAGAGAAGCATTCACATATCCTTTTTGTTTTCTATAAGTTTCTTATTTTTTTTTTCATAAAAAATGTCTCTTAGCAATTAAATATTGTAAATTTCATAAATATCAAAGACTCTCCATTTAATCAACTTCTTCCCACTTAACTCAATAAAAATGTTACCAAAAAATCTTGTAATTAATCCAAATCTATCCCATTTAATGCAATAGATATTTGCATGGTTGTAAACTTTAGAGTTAACTTTTATATGACTTTAGAGTTAAGTAAATGAGTCAAATCAGTATAAACTCTTATATGATTTAGATTTGTATCCTATTTAGAGATTGATTTTAAAAGTTATGTTGAGTTTTATATGAGTTTGCACTATTCAATCGAGCACATAGCTCTCTTCATTTTTTATAATTAAAAAAAAAGGCACAGTCTTGGCGCCCTATGATGTATTAATAGTTGTGATATGTTGGACTATAACTTTGATTATGATGCCTCGAGCAATTTTGCACTGCTTTTGTGTGTCATGGAAGTGAGAGGCAACCCTCTAGTTTAATATTTTCACCTCGAAAATTTTAGTAATCGTTCAATATTTAGTTGAAATAATCGATGACTTCCATTGGAGATTAGCATAATGTGCTGATGTGGTATATATTGTTTCGTCTATCTTTATGTGAGTGGAAGTAGACGACGAGATATGCTTAACTATAATGTGCGGTCGACAATACATAACTTATTGAGGACTTTTGGGATCAATGATGGATATGATTTGTTAAGGCTAGTCATGATGTAATATCGAGTTTGGAAACACCGCATGGGTGGTTCAATGCCCAGGATAAAACTGGGGCAAACCCAAATTTTTTATAATTGTTTAAGAATAAAAAGAAAAAGTATACAACTGTACACAATTAAAAGAAACTAAAAGAAAAATATGCATGAATTAACTGTTTTAGATACTGATATAATAGTCATTTGAATAAAATGTTAACAATTTGTAATAAATAGAATAAAAGAAGAAAGAAAAATTGTTTTCTAAGCTTTATTTGTTGTTGGCCCAATTTAAATCGGAATTTTGTTCTGGTCCAATTTTTGTTTCCTCGATTTTCCGGTATGAATCGAATTGGAATCATCAATTTCGAAACTCTTTGGGTTTCTCTCTCCTCAGTTTCTTTCTCCACTTGTTGTGATACTCGAGACCTCCAAACCGCTTGCAATACCCCATCGATCGACTCTCGCAGCTACCTCCTATCCTTCCTCCGACGATCGAGCACCGCCGCCGGCCGCCTGCTGGCGTTCCTTCGACGATCGAACATCGCCGCCAACCGCTCGCCTTCCGTCGTCGATCCATCCGTCCGCTCCTTCCTTTTTGACCGCTAAAACCCTTCTCCCATTTCTATTTTATTTTATTATATATGTTTATATATAATAGAAGAACTTTTTAGGCAAGTTCTTGATAAAAAAAATACTTCTTAATGGGTGATAATGGATTACGTTGGATCGAATTTGAGTTAAAATATAATTCGACCTAAAAATAATAATATCGGGTCAGGTTGGGTCGGATTAAGACGAAAGAAAATTGAAATCCGACCCAATTCAATTCGAAAAATTTTAGATTAGGTCGAATCGAGTCATCAGGTTGAACCATTAAGTTTTTTAACATCAATTTTTTTATATATCTTATGAATAAAAAATATTATAAAATAATATAGATAAAAAATAAATGAAACTAATGATAAAAAATCTTAAAACTATTAAAATATAAGTAATCTTAATATTAATTCACAATTTTTATTATATTAATATTATAATTTTAGATTATTTGAGTCGAGTTTTAGATTATCGGGTAATTAAACATTCAACCCGTTATCCAATCCAAAATTAATCGGATAGAGTCAGATTTGGTCCGAGTCAAGATAATGACCCGATTCGACCCGATCCAAAAGTAATTGGGTTGAGTCTGATTGACCGAGTTGATCGGATCGGGTCAAACTCATGCTCACCCCTACTTCTTACACGAATTTTTTCTGGTCGTTAAACTCAGAAAAATCATAAAAACATTTTTCCTCCAACAAAGTCGTAAAATCATTTTGTTTAACTACAACAAACTACATGGGCTTAAAATCCAATGAGTAAGTTATGTGGGCTTTGGACTGGATTGGGTCATGGGCTTTGTTTTTGTTGCAAGATGGAAGCTTTAATGTTTGAATTGGGCGGGAGGCGTTCCCGAACTGTGACACTAATTCTAGGGTTCCGTCCTCGTTCCTTCCGGCAGGCAACCTCACCGGAGATCGTCGAGGAAAGGCAGCGATGCAGAGTAAGAAGAGACGTCGGGTGGATCCTCCTTCCATTCACTCACGAAATCGGTACTCGGAGAAGCCGCCGGACTTCGGCCTCCTGGCCTCCCTCTATCCTTCCTTTCAACCTTACGTTTTCACCTCCGGCCGGCGACCATCCATCGACTGGACGGACTTCAACGCCACCCGGGAGCTCACTCGCGTCCTACTCCTCCACGACCACGGGGTCAACTGGTAACTTCAATTCGAAACTGGAACTCAGTCTTCAAAAAGTTTCCTGAAACTGAACATTTATCACGGAATTTTGAAATTGAGTTTAAGGTTCTCCACTTTGTTCTTCTATCTGTTTGTTTTCCATGTTTTATTCTTTGGCTTGGAATTTAATAGTTTTCTCGTCAATTATTTTCCTCAGTTGCCAGTTTCTTTCCATGATTGTTTTATTAGTTCGGTATTTTTTTGTTTTTCAGTCCTATACATTTGGCTTTGATTCCAAGTCCTCATCTTTTCGTTTATCCATTTCTTGTAATGATTCCTTTCTGTCTTTATGATTTTTTACTTTTTTTATTTGTTTACTTTTTTGGTGTTTCCAGTGCCTGGATCCACTGAAGATTAACAAGTTTCATTTTGTTTTTTCGTTGAGAATTTTGTGAAGGAATGTCACTTGACCTTAAACATATCAAACTAACTAAACAAGAAAGGATTACCTTTGCAGGTGGATTCCAGATGGGAATCTCTGTCCTACAGTGCCGAATCGATCAAATTATATTCACTGGATTGAAGACTTACTTTCCTCGCAGCTCATCCCTTCATGGCAGAGTTCTGATGGAAAGGTCAGGGGTTTTGATATAGGAACTGGAGCTAATTGCATATATCCATTACTTGGTGCGTCTCTGCTTGGATGGAGTTTTGTCGGATCCGGTGGAGTTTTAACTCTAAAGCTCAAATTCTTTCAACTATTTCTGATTGATAGATGACTAAACTATTTCTTCCTTTTCCAAGGATAGATTTTAGATTATTCATTTATATCTTGATTTCCGATCATTACAGTGCGTTAACAGTATTTCAAAATTCTGGTTGTAGATTTCACTGATGTTGCTCTGCAATGGGCTAAAAAGAATGTCGAGAGTAATCCCCACCTCTCAGAGCTTATTGAGATCAGAAGAGCTAACAAGGTAACATTTTCTGTTGAAGTTGAATCAGACTCAGAGGAAATACGAGAGAAAGATGTGAAGATAGTTGCTTATGAAGAAGAGGTAGATCCACTAAAAGTGGGTAGCTGCTCTGAACCTTGTGTTCTAGTAGGTGTAGTCAAAGAAGATGAGAAATTTGACTTTTGCATGTGTAATCCTCCATTTTTTGAGAGCATAGAAGAAGCAGGCCGAAATCCAAAGACTTCATGCGGGGGCACCTCAGAAGAAATGGTCTACCCTGGTGGGGAAAGTGCTTTTATCACTCGCATTATCAACGACAGTCTTGAGCTAAAGGGCTCCTTCCGGTATCATGTGGTTATTTACGTATTTTTGCTACTGATGTAATATAATAAGACTTCTTACCTGAGTTGCTTCCAATTTTATCTTTTACAGGTGGTTCACATCAATGGTCGGGAGAAAAGCAAACCTGAAAAGTTTGGTTTCCAAGCTTCATGAAGTTGGGGCTTCGGTTGTCAGGACCACTGAGTTTGTTCAAGGTCGAACAGCTAGATGGGGTCTTGCATGGTCGTATATCTCTCCAAACAGAAGTTTCACTTTGTCCAATGCACCCATAAAGAGCCATCATTCCTTTACACTTGAGGTTTGAATAGCAAATATGATATTCAATTAGTTGGCTTATCAAATCATACAGTTGTCTGACTCCTGAGTAATCCGTATTTGGATTACCTATTTGAGTTTGAGAAATGGTTACCAGAATCTAACCCATAAATAAATAGATTTTGTTTTTTTGGTCAGCATCTCATTATTTCTTATAAAGTTCCTCATTCTCTGCAATATGATTGTACTTCATGTACATGGTTTTCCATTTCTCCATATTTGCATGTGACAATTGTTTTTTTTTTGTGCTATACATATATAGGGATATATATATATATATATATATATATATACATATATATGTATGTATGTATGTGTATATATCATTCTCCTGCCTATTTTTCTGATGTCACAGGGTTTGCAACGCCAGCATGGTGCTTTTCAAGTTCTAAAGTTGGTTGTATCCTTTTTTGAGGCCAGTGGTGCTGTTTGTAAGGCAGATTTTCCATCATTTTTTGTTGATGTAAGTATTTCTTTTTCTAATTTGCTGTTTGCATATAATGATAGTACATATAAGGGTTCAGGAGTATGTTGCACACCATTGTGCAATATATAATGCTCAAATCTCCTTTGGCAGCTGAGTAGAAAGAAAAGAAAAATCAGGATAAAAGAAACTAGAAATATACTTAAATTTTTTAATAGGATGGAGACTCAATGGTTGTAAAAGTGTGCATTATATGTCTTGCACACAAGGTGAGCATACTCCCTTTTCCCACACACACTCACACACACAGAAAGGGGTTAGATATTCTGTTGTATACAATTTTTTTTTTATAGCACTTGGTTCAAAATAAAGGGAAAAACCCACAATATCTTGCTGTACAGCATGAAATATTTATAGATGTATTAATTTGTCTACTTTTTGCAGATTACTTTGTCAAATGAACAATTAGCTACGAGATCTAATGACAGCTTTGATGATGTTGATGCAAGTGTCAACAGATCAGCACCAAATGCATCAAGCAACTTGACGACTGCCGATAAGTTATCCTTTCGTATTTCGGTACTGTCAATTACATTAAATTCCTCAAACAATATCTGCATCTGATCATATTCAGCTAGCTTTTAATTTAAGATTTCTGTCACCTTTTAGGTCTTTGAGCAAATCCCCGGAACAGTTTTAATTAAAGGATCAATGCTGCATAAGTGTAGTCCATATTCAGGTATCTACTTATTTCTCTGATCTTCATTTCTTTGGAGGCTCATGGATGCCGTTCTTTAATGATTTATTTTCTGACGATCAGTAATTCATGTTTTATCACTGTAATCCTTCTTTTAGAAATGACCTTGTGGATGGATTCTGAATGAATTTAGGTGCCTTTTACACTTTGTTTTATCATATCTGTTTCTTTCTCACAGGATGTGTTAGTTGTGTTGGTAATCTACCTCAAATATGTTTCATATTATGGAATGGGACACATACTCTTGAGTCTTGAGTGCTCAAAGTAATTGATAAACCATTTTTTAAGAAAACATTTCTTGTCCAACTCTGGCTGAGAATGTGTTGATCAGCATCTTTACATGTAAATGTTTGCAAAATAGAAAAAAAATGCATTGAGTCATGAGGATGTGGTGTCAAGTATTTATGCATTGCCCCATCTTTTTGCTAGTACTTTAACCTTCTTAGATAGGTTTATCAACCAGATATTTCTTTCATTCTTTTTTTTCTTTTTGGGTCATTCCTTTTCAATTGCTTTCCTGTGTTGATATGCTTAGAAATTGGGGCTCCAATGTCTGGATGATTTTGATGCAACTGTTGAAATCACTAATATTTGTATCCTCATAGAGTTTTAATGTTTTTTCCTTACTGGGATCTCTCTTTTCATGTAATTTATTCTGTAGTCATCCTGTCTTTCCAGTAAGTGGCAGAAACCTCAAATGATCAGATTATTTAACATTTGCGCTTAGTTTGAATATTGAAAATGAAAATCCTTAAATATTTCTCATTCATATTGATGCTAATATCATCTTTTATGAACGGACAAAGCACATCAAAATCGATTGTCACTTCATTTATCACCATGTTCAACCGAAGTTTATTGCTATATTTTATTTACCTACTCGATTGCAGCTAGTTGATATTTTTACAAAAAATATTGGGAAGCAATTGCTTTGTGAAAAGTTGGACATTCGAAATTCGAACACACCAAATAAAGGGGGAGTTTATTTGGCAAATACAATTTATTCTGTAGTCATCAAGAATTATATTGTTGGCTCTGAGCAAGAATGTTATCTCTGAAAACTTATAAAGTGCCTCTAGTTGGAGATGGTTTAGCGAGGTCCCTACACTCATTTGGCCTTACGTGTGGTTTATTTGCTATGCAGGGTTCTTTACATCGTTATTCCTGCAATTGGAAGAACATCTCAAGAACAATATTCTCAAGAAATGATGCACAGCAATTGACTTGCAGAACAAAAGTTGGGAATAATGCGTTTGTAGTTGGGAATCATCATATAATTGTATCCTTTTCGTTGAATACCACTAGTAAAGACATGCTTGATTTTGTTGATGTGGCTCGAAATAGTTTTGTAAAAAAGCAAAGTTAAGCAAATCTTCTGTTTCTTTCTGAAAGGAGAAGAAAAAAAAAAATGAAAACTTCAATTTTAATAAACAAAATAAGTGGTCATTCAGGAAATCATACTTTAGATCAATTTGACTTGTAGCTAATCCAAAGTACGCCTTTAACGTTCCTCATGGTCTTAACCGTGACTTGTTTCATGATGAATCTCGCTATTTTAGTATTCCTATTCCTATATATATATATATATATATAACTACTGGAAAAAAAAGACTTTCAGGGGCTGTTTGGCAAATTTAGAAAATAATCCAAAGGTTTGAAATTTCCTTGGGAAGTCACTTTTCAAAAAGTGACTTCCCATGTTTTTATCCCAATGGAATTTTATTAGTTATATGTGTTTGGGGTAATTATAGTTTAGAAATATTTCCGTTGTGATATAGAAATTCAAAATAATATTTCATTTTAAATTGTCTTTCAAATATCAATCTATATTTCTATCTAAATATTTTACTATCGCTAAAAAAGTTGCTGTCTTGCACCTTCAAGTTTCATCTATGACTTTTATATTTTTCATCTTGTTGTGTCAAAATAATATATGATCTCTTTGACCAAAAAAAAGCAATCCTCACATAACATAACGGGAGGAAGAGGATGAGAAGAAGAGATGAGGAAGAATATATGGATGTAAAAATATTTTCTATGGCTCTCTTGCAGATCAAAGAGAATTGAAAAAGAAGAGAGGTAATTTGGGGCTACTGCAAATGGAAGAAACTGATAGAGAAAAAAACAAAGAGAAAGAGAAGAGATGTAGAGAGGAGAAACGACAGATGAAAGGGAAAGAAAATATGATATTTGTATGCAAAAGGGGAAAGAGAGGAGAGATGAGATTTGTAGGCAAAAAAGATCACTGACCATTATGTTGTTGATGTGAGAAGAGAGGCAGGGCTTCACGCGTACTCAGGAAAATAAAATGAGGTCTGACCTCATTTTTATTTTCCAGAGGAATGAGAGTTTTTTCATGGATGTTAATCTACTTTTTTATCATCCAAACGGTCATTTTGAATTGTTTTCGTCTGGAGGCTAAAAATCAATGGAATGAGCTCTTTCCATTGGAAAATATGACACCCAAACAAGCCCTCAGAAGAAAAGTACGATGTCGCCTCTCTTGTAGCAATTTCCTTACCTTTTGTTTTTTAAAGTGTAATATTTGGATTTATTTATTGCTTACTGTGATAATAAGGCGAATTGGTGCATTAAAATATGGATCAAATCAATTGATAAATTTCGATAAAATTTATTTAAGCAAGCAATTGATAAAGTGTAAGCAATGTAAAATTTGCAAAAGAGATAGAGTGCACAAAATTAAGAACTTAATGAAGATGATTGTTTATTAATGAAGTTCGATCTAACATCTTGATTTACGTTCTCCATTCTAACTTTTCTAACTTGAGAACCTTAAAGATCTACCACATTTGCTTCCATTAAAAGACAAGACATTTTTTATCACCGGGAATTCTCAAAATATAAATTAATTTATTGTGTTTACAATAATAAACTCCGCAATGAAGACTTGCATTTGCGCAATTATGTTCAAGACCGATTGCTTCACATTTCTTCAATGGTGTGTATCTTTGTTTATATCATATTCTTTCATTCTTAACATTGTATCTTTCATGTATCATCATCCTATAAAGATTTTCTAAATAAACTAGTCATTTTTATTTCTTGATATAGAGCCGGACAATTAATTTGCTACATTGGTCGAGCAATTCTTTGATTAAAAAGTATTCAATCTTTCAACGAATAAATCAGTCGACCTTCTCTATTTCGATCGATCGATTCTTTGATTCAAATTTCAACTAGACTAATTTTTAGATTATTATTTAGGTAAATCAATTTGAAAACCACTTTAGTTGTTATGCTGTCATTTTATACTTCTTTAAGATTTTATCATTTGTTGTTCATTAAAAAATGTTAATGCGGATTTATCTATTAAATTTATGATAAACAAAATCATCAATAAACAAATATAGCAAGAGATGCTAGGATTTAGACAATTTGAAGTTAGAGAGGACTAGCAAGTTTGATTTATGGAGTCACTTTCAATTAAGTTTTCTGTAATATCAATTGTCAAATTACCTTTGATTAATGTACAAATGAAGAGAACAAGGAGGCGACAAGATACAATCATGACATTATGTTTTCAAACCAGAGGCAGATAAGAAGGGCAGACTAATGATTTCATGGTCATTGCAAGTCCAGTATCTTTTAGATTTGTTTGGATAAATGAACTGATGGAAAAGTGAGTCGATGAACTTTAATAGTGAAACGATGTTTGGATGAGCTCCCTCTAAGCATCACATACTTATGGACGAAGACTAGGTTCAAGTGCTGCCAATTCGAGCAAGCTTTTGTAAGAATACAATACATTTAAATTGTTCGCACAATGTTTGTGATGGGGAAATGCAAATTATGCAGAGTTGCGACATTTTAAAGAATTTATAGAAAAGAAATGCATGCAAATAAATAAAGATTCAATGATTAGTACTGTCCAACTCCAAGGATGCACTTGTCTCAGTAATAAACCAAACAACAAAAAAAGTTCTTAGCCAATGATTATCTATACTTTCTCGTGATCAAGCTAGATCTAGAGCACAATAAACAAAAAAATTACGCCATTAGGGAGGTAAAAAAGCACTCTACAAACAATCAACACATTAAAAATTGTTAATGAAATCTAACTGATATTTGAAGAATTGGTGCCGCTTCTCAAATATTGGATGATAATAAAAAAAAGTTGTTAATAAAATATGAATTCACATGAATGCTCAAATATTAATATCAGCTAATCCCGGTCATTTAAAACCCAACGTTCATAATTTTTGAAGAAAATAAAGTATGCAAGCCATATTTAACATGGTGCCATGTTGGCGAATTTAAGAGCCGATTTGATTTAGGTGATAAAAATAATTAATGAGCACACTCTTAAATTCACCAACATGAATATTCATTTTAAGTGTTCAAACATATTTTAAAATATAAGTAGTTACATATTTGAATAAAAATATTGATAATATTGACAAATAGTTATAATATTTGCTAAATTAAATATTGATCAAGATACCCTTGAAATTATATGATAATAATATTCAAATAATATGAATAAAATGAATAATATAGTTGGTTAAATGAATAAGCCAATAATTTTAAAAATAAGTAGGAGAACACTGTTTATTTTTTTAACTTATACGTTGTACCACAATAATTTATAAGTATATTTTTTTTATTTACCAAACATAAAAAAAAATTAAAATAAATTTATAAGTAATTTTAAACTACTTATAAAACTAAGCCAAATATGCCCTAAGTGGCATAGATTATCTGATAAATAGTTGCATAATTTCATTACAGTGCTACATGCAAAATTGTTAGACAAAATATTTCTACAAATTTATAGCCTCAAAGAACCATTAAAACTTTCGATCTTCATGTAGGGTAGCAACTGAGTCGAAATTTCACATCTTTCTTTTCATTATCATTTATTAATATCTTGCAAGAACATCAATTATGTTATGATAACACAATGTTCTTTATTTCATATTCAATATGTTTTTGCCCAATTCAATTTTTTGCTTTGAAACTTTCCCTTTATTATCATTGATCCATTAGTGACAAGAATATCAATTGCATTTCATACCATGATGCTCATAATCTTCTTTATTCAATATATCCAAGTCATCCTTAACTTAAGGTCATTTGAATTCTTCTCTATTTATCTTGTCTTAAGTATAATTTTTTATTTTTTCCAACAACTTTAAAAGTTAATTTTTTTCAACTTATCAGTTGTTACTCCAACAATTTATAAGTACATTTTTTATTTATCAAACATGAATTTTTTTTAAAATCAACTTATAAGTAATTTTAAACTACTTATAAACTAAGTCAAATATGCCTAAGTGGCACAAATTATCTAATAAAGAGTTGCATAAATTCATTACGGTGCCACATGCAAAATTGTTAGACAAAATATTTTGTAAATCTGTAGCCTCAAAGAACCAGTAAAACTTTCCGGTTTCATGCAGGGTAGCAACTGAGTCAGAGTTTCACATCTTTTCATTGTTTTACATCTTTCTTTCAATATCATTTATTAATATCTTGCAAGAACATCCATTGTATTATATAACATAATATCCTTTATTCCATAGTCAATAATGTTTTTGCCGAATTCAATTTTTTACTTTGCATCTTTCCCTTCATTGTAATTTATCCATTAGTGATAAGAATATCAATTGTATCTCATATCATGATGCCCATAATCTTCTTTGTTCATTATACTCAAGTCATCCTTAACTTAGGATCATTTTACTTCTTCTTTATTTATGTTTTCTTAAGTGGACAACCATTACAAACAATAATGTCTTTACCAATGCATTGAATATTTTGTTTATCCTAGTATCTTATGGCTAACTAGATCATGGAGTCTCTCTTTAATCCAATGAAAACTCATGAACAATAATCCCCGAAGAAACTTACAATTGTTTCAGAAGAAACACAATTATCCTATGTCTAAAGTTCATGTTAACAATAGGGATAAATCTCTCAATTCACCGGGGGTCATCCTCTTCATGCATAAATTCAATCACAATCATTATATCTTTTAAATTCTATCATTAGTTGACTTAGGTTATTGTTTAGGAACAACTAGACATTATGCATCAAATCATCTAAAATCAATCAATACAATCAAATCATACACATGAAGAAAGGATATCATGAGTTGGACGTTCTTTGAGGGAACACGACTTGTGTTGCACTTCTTTTGAGAGCGCACTCGGTCGAATGCAGACGGGGTTTGACTAAAGCGGTCCGAGCTCAAGGAGACGTGATCCATTTTAAAGTTAGGGGTTCTTTTGTTGTGTTGGTTGGAGGAACACGACCTGTGCCAGGATCAACGCGGACCATTCCCCGGCATTACTTCTCCACTATTCGAGAAACACGGTCCCTATCATGAATTCACATCACCACAAGAAAACAAGCAATTAGCGAGCAAAAAAAT